>CM042555.1:13682500-13737500 GCA_023630585.1 Cranoglanis bouderius | reverse complement strand
TCTCTTCTAACCTGTTTCTACTTTCTTTTTTCCCCCTTTTCCATCATAATATCTGTCTTTGCTACCCTGTATATATGCTTAAAATGTGTATGTTGTTGATCAGGGCTGTTCATCCCCAATCGTGGTGAAGTTTGCAGACACACAGAAGGATAAGGAACAGAAGCGCATGGCCCAGCAGCTGCAACAGCAGATGCAGCAACTCAATGCTGCCTCCATGTGGGGAAATTTAACTGGCCTTAACTCGCTAGGCCCACAGTACCTCGCAGTGAGTACAGCTAAGCATTGCACACATTCACTTGTTTAAGGCCTAGTTTATACTTCTGTTGTACAGTCTCTAGAGTTTACACAGAATGGTGCAATAAAGAAAAAACGTCTAGTGAGTGGCAGTTCTGCAGACGGAAAAGCCTTGTTGGTGAGAGAGGTCAACGGAGAATGGCCAGACTGTTTTGAGGTGACAGAAAGGCTACAGTAACTCAGATAACCACTCTGTACAATTGTGGTGAGCAGAAAAGCATCTCCGTATGCACAACATGTCAAACATGTCGGGTTCTACTTCCGTCAGCCAAGAACAGAAAGTTGAGGCTGCAGTGGGCGCTGGCTCACCAACACTGGACAATTGAAAACTGGAAAACTACAGTCTGGTCTGATGAATCTTGATTTCTGCTGAGGCACACTGATGTTCGGGTCAGAATTTGGCACCAACAGCATGAATCCATGGACCCAACCTGCCTTGTGTCAACAGTCCAGGCTGGTGGAGGTGGTGTAATGGTGTGGGGAATGTTTTCTTTCCACACTTTGGGCCCGTTAATACCAATCAATCATCACTTGAATGCCACAACCTATTTGAATATTGTTGTTGACAGTGTGCATCCCTTCACAGCCACAATTTATCCATCTTCTAATGGCTGCTTCCAGCATGATAACACACCATGTCACAAAGCAAAAGTCGTCTCAAACTTGTTTCATGAACATGGCATTGAGTTCCGTGTTCTTCAGTGGCCTTCCAAGCTTATGATCTATATCTTGGTGAATGTTCATCAAACATCAGAATGGAGAAAAAGACTTTGACCGTGAAATGGTTGTTGGTGCGAGACAAGCTAACCTCCTGTCTGTGGATACACTGGGCACAGGCTCACCTAAACTGGACAGTTGAACATTGGGGAAAAAACGTTGCCTTTTGGGGGGGGGGGGACACCACAAATGAGCAAACGTACTTCAACACAGAAGTATAAACTAGTCTTAACATACCATTTGGAATGGTTTGTTGCTTTGACCTGTATAGCGCATATAACAAATTTGCTGGGTATCCAATCTGTGTAATTTTTTGCCACGGTGGAAAGCAGCCTATGTTATTTTTGACATTAGACACTCTGTAGCATTGCATGGGGTACACAGCTTAGTTTAAATCTTTCTAGATTTTAGGAACATCTGCAACAACTGACATACTGCTAAAAGTAGAGCATGCAATTATTTCTGAAATACTTATGCCTACCTATGTTTTGAAAAAGCTGTTAAATTACCTTAGAATAGTTATAATCTTAGGGTTATACACCATTTCTTTGTGCTGTACATGATAATTTTTGCACCTGGGCAACAGATCTATGTTTGGCCATTCAAACCCCACTTAGACCAATTTGACCATGAAAATATCTACAGATTGTTTCTGATTGGCTTATTCAAAGTTCCTGGAGCCTTTTGATGGTGTTCTCCATCCTTCTAGGCCAACATAGATGTGGAGCCCTTTTGTGAATGTGTTAGTGCTGCTCCATGGGTGTGCTGTGAAAATTCTTTTCTTTCCCTTATTTTTAATCTCTCTGATTTCTCTCTCTCTCTCTCTCTCTCTCTCTCTTTTTTTTAATACTACTTTTGTACTATTTGTATTTATTTTTATTTATCCATTTAATTTCCCCCATACTGCTGCTGAGCCTTTCTGTAGGGATGCAATATACATCAGTGTCTGGACGAATATTTTTTACCCAACATGTCCATGCAAATTACAACAGAACAGCCCTCTGGATGCAATACAACAATAGAACAATGCGTCCTGAACAAATGCGGATGTACATTTAAAATGGAACGGAACAGCGTTATTTCTGTTATTTCTTTTTTTTTTTTTTTTTTCCTGTAAATGTCAAAAACATCACAATGATGACTATTATTATGTTCTTTAGTAAATGATTTAGTCTGGTTTATACTTATGCGTCGGCATATCTGTGAATATGTGAGGGCATTGTGCAATGGCGGTTGTATGGGAGTCTGCCATCGTACATGCCCTTAAGGTGAACTTGTGTGTATTCTTGTCTTACTGCAGAAAAAATGAGAGCAAAAGCAAATAGTGGATGTGATAATGTTGAGGATCACTACTTCTTTCTTCCAGGTTCTAAATCACTGATACTGTGATATTAGGGGAGGACAGTAAGGATAGATTACTCTACACAAAAACAAAGACAGGTGTAGGTATTGTGTGTTAAGAGAGTGATATCGACCTTAAGCTCTTTCACAGACTTTGCATTGCTAGTAATATGAATTATGATGTAATATCCAGATGGATGTATCAAGTAATATCTATTTTTATATGGCTAGATAGATTGATGGTAATAGAATTGTGTGAGCACGCATTTCATTAACCCCGCTGGGGTGCGGCTACAGCTAAACCTTTCTCCTTCATCTTGCTTTGCGTTTCAACTTCGGCCAAAAATTTTTGGACTCCATCATGGACCAACTTTTTTTTTTTTTTTTTTTTTTTCTCTTCCCCCCCATTACTTGAACTTTCTTTCTCTCACTCCCCCCCCCCCTTTCTCTCTCTCTCTCTTTCTCTCTTTCTCGATCCTCTTCTCACAGTCCTGGAAGCAGTCCTGACTCTCTCTGTGTTCTCTGTTTTGGTGTAATGTCTAGCTTTATTTGCAGCTCCTGCAGCAATCCGCATCCTCGGGGAATGCTCTCAACAATCTCCACCCCATGTCAGGTGAGATCAGTGCTTTGAGTTGTATTGCAGAGTAAGAATCTTTTTATAGATGAATATGGTTATTAAAAAAAATTGTAATGTCTAGCAATTTGGTGCCATCAATGTAAGTATTGGTTTACGTGTAATTATGGGTAGGTGATTTTACTTGCCCCAAAACACAAAAGATAAAAAAAAAAATAATAATAAAAAACCCCACAGTAATAGCCTGGTTTGATTTGAAGACCATAATAATCCTATATAATTTTGGAGCTAAAATACCCTTTCAGTTTCTTCATGCTTTCAGTGAACTAATAAGTAAACAATATGTCTAATATTGTGAAAGTAAGCAGATATAAATCAGTTATTTCAGGTTTCATGACAATATTACTCATTTGTCAGTTTTTTGACATTACCAGTCAACAGCCAAATAATTAATTTGTATGCAAGCTTCAGAGTTGGGTCACTGAGCTGACAATGGTACATGATGTAGTAAGGCCATTAAAACATACCAGATGCAATATTATTCATTTTTCATTTTCATTTTTATTTTAATGAAATAAGGATTTGCTGTCAGAATGGAAATGGATGGACTTGGTAAGATTTAATTAAAGCTTCATTTCTAAATATAGGTAGGCTAAGTCTGACCTATTGGATTACTAACATTTAACAAAAATCTGTCAATAGAGTTCACCCATGGGTGAGGTTGGAAAATGGTTCAGTATGCTACTGAACTTACAGCTTTATATTAGAAAAGGCAAACTTCCATAACTGTGTATGCCTACATCATGCCATTAATTTCAGTGAAACCCCAGGATTTCAACAGACTTTTATATTTTATATTTGAGCAAATAAATAGCCCTATTCTTTCAAATCGTGTTTGACTATAATCTGCTGAATGTGTTTTTTTTTTGTTTTTTTTTATTGGGTATTGTAACCCTTGCTTAAATTAGAAATGAATGAGGCTAAATTGGGGTGTGTCGTGTTCATACGACATGTAAATAAAGAATTAGTAGGTGGAACCTTGTTTCTCACACAACTGAAGCTGATTCTTCAGTGTGCTCTAATCAACACTTGGTTTGAAGTTGAAAATCCCAGCACTTTTCATAGGAAGTAAGCCAACTCTGTGCATAGAAGAATATAGCTGCAGAAATACTTAAAATCCAGTGAACCTGTTACTTATGCCAATGTTGCCTAGATTACGGTCTTAATATTATGCACTTTTGAATTATAAGTTTCTATATAATCACAATCAAATATTAACAAATACAAATAAATATCACAGTTTTTTTTAAAAATTGTATTTATATCTTCATATATGTGCAGGTCTGAATGCCATGCAGAATCTGGCTGCATTGGCAGCAGCGGCGAGTGCCACTCAGGCAACTCCAAGCGGCAGCAGTGCACTGACCACGTCCAGCTCGCCACTCAGTGCGCTTACTAGCTCAGGTACGGCCACCGGACAACAGACTCTCTCTGCCTGGGATGGCTGCAAGGGTTCGTTCTGCTTTTATAATCTCTCTTATCCAGTAGCCAGTACTGTACTGTAACATTTACATTAAAATATGTTTATTTCTGTGCTGACCACACTACTCTTACCCATAAGTATCCCAGTGGAGAAGTGTAATATTTATTTATTTAATTTCACCTTGAGATATTGGCAACCTCTAATTTCTAAAACCCATTTTTTTTATTTTTGGAAATTGAATCTATTTACTTGCAAAACTGCCACATACAATTTAACTATATGCACATTTCCACTATACTTAAGCACCTGAAGACAGCTTTGTTTCTGCATCATCTCAATTACTTAGATCTTGGACAGTTTTTTACACACTTGCTGAAATTAATAGGTCACTAGTGCTCTCTGTCTGTTGCTAGACAGCCTTGGCCTTAGTAGCAATGCCTTTTCCTTGGCCCATGTATGCTATACTGTTAATTGAATGCGTGCTTATAAAGGAAACTCCTTGTTGCCCTAGCACTTTAAATCTCAGATCTCTGGTTTGTTTCTTTCTCTGTTGTCATAGATGTTTTTTTTTCTTTATTAAATAAGCTTTTTTTGTAATCCTTTGGTACTTATCCATCTGCCCCTTCTCTTCTCTGTTCTCTCTCCACAGCAGGTTCCTCTCCCACCTCGAGTACTAATTCGTCTGTGAATCCCATGGCTTCTCTGGGTGCGCTGCAGTCTCTGGCTGCAGGTGCTGGTGCTGGCCTCAACATGAGTTCCCTAGCAGGTAGGAAACTACCAAAACATATATGCTTTACCTAAGCATGCAGACACACATGTGCCATGCACACAGCAAGTTCTTGGCCCACACTGTGGAATTTGTACTGTTATACTTATGGCCCAGGAGATGGAAATCTTTTAATTAATAAATAGTCAATATAAATTATTGGGAAATGACGATGCTAAATATTTTTCAAATTGCTGTTCCATCTCAATGACGAGTCAATAAATCAGCCGGACAAGCCTCAAACTTCAGCCATACCTTGCTTTTGGCTACTGTAGTGCTTTGAGTAGCAGGACATGGTCACCAACACTTGCTATTAAGAAACTGTCTGGCATTTCAGTTATTTGAGACTTGTTAGGAGAATATGATAAATGTATTAGTGTTGCCAAAAAAAGGAAAGAACCTAACCCTTACCCTAACCCTAACCCTAGTATTAGGATTTAGTACACTAAAATTGCAATCCGAATTTTTTCAACAACACAGGTAATCATCAGTTCTGTGTTTCTTTAGGTATGGCTGCGTTGAATGGTGGCTTGGGCAGTGGAGGCCTATCTAATGGCTCCAGCAGCACTATGGAGGCCTTGACACAGGCAGCTTACTCTGGGATCCAGCAGTATGCAGCCGCCGCCCTACCCAGTCTTTATAACCAGAGCCTACTTTCTCAGCAGAGCATCAGTGCTGCTGGCAGCCAGAAAGAAGGTCAGTGTTGGGAGTAGCACAGCTATCCCAGAATAAACAGTTCAGTATCTTTTTATGAATTAGTATTACTGTGTTGGTGATTATCCTGTTACAATGGATCCTTGTTTGATAATTTATTACTAAGATGGCTAAGCCGTAATGGCCACTTTGGTTCAGTACTGATGCAGAACTACTCTTACTGTTTTGGTGTACTTTTATAACTTATTATTATTCTCAATTGAGTGTCCTGTTGGGACAAAGTACTGGTGAGAGATCATAATCACCATCATGGTAGTCTCTCAAGCTGATTTTTGGCATGTGCTAGAGAGTCTGGTATGTTCATAAACGGATAACCAACCACAGATCTGCGTGTGTATGAATTTTTCCTTCTCTCTCCCTCCCTTCAATAACTGGTAGAAATATGGTCTGTTTGGCCAAAATGGGACTATCAATAATATCAGCTGCATAGTCTGTCAGATGTATTCTCTGACACCATTGTTAGCAGTGTCATCCGTAACAGGGACAGTGGCTGAAAAGCATACAGTTTTAGATCTAGGGGTGTGCTAATGCATCCTGGCTTAGAGCCTACCCAATGTATTCGCCCTAATTTAGTCTTGGCCAACTCCTACTCTCCAGACAGGTTTCCCCTATGACACGACAACTACCAACACCAGCGCGGATGGTAGCGAGGAGGTAGCGATATCTACCCCCTCCTGCATGCATGAGCTCACAGATGCTCATGATTGGCTAGTGTCACTGTGATTGATGGGGGAGATGGAGTATGCCGCCATGCCATTTCTCTTGGATTCCATGGATGGCTGTGGTATCGTCGGGGTTCGAACTCATGATTTCCGAATGATAGGGAGAACGCTTTTCTGTTGCACCACTCGGGAAGCCGTGTGGCAAAATATTGAGACCGACAGACTGGAGAACAAAATATACAAATAACAAAATACGTGTAGAATGCATAAAACAGGGGTTAGGTTTATGCTCTGTACTACATTTTGGCTAGCTAGCTAGAGTTAGTGGTCTAGCTCTGGGGTGTCAGCCCCAGAGCAGTGCAGAGCCTTGGGGAACGTGCCTACATTCAGCTGGTGTTTTGGCCCTGAGCAGCTGTGAGACTACAGATGAGCAATCCTATTTCCTTAAACCAGAGTTTATATTTTATCTAGCTAGCTAATGTTAGATGATTAGTTCTGTAAGTTACAAGCTGTTTCTGGCACAGCAGAACGAGCACAGTTAGACCGCAGCAGGTTGGCAATGCACATGTATTGAATTACATGTTGAATTCTCACTGAACTGTGTATTATTTGGCACTCTCTTCAATCAGCAAACTAACATGAATTGTTGTTCTGAAATTAGCTCACAATAGCATTTTTCAGAGAGGGTGATTTTTCGTTTTTTTTTTTGTTTGTTTGTTTTTTTTTTAAAACCTGCAGTTTAAACATTTAAAGAGGGGCTTCCATAAATTGACAATATCTCGCCCTGATAAGTGCACACAGTGGTGTTCTGAGCCAGTGCATGGAATTACATAGAACTGCAGCGAGCCCATTAGATTGGAGGGTCTGGGGCTGACACTACCATTATGGTAATGCAGTCCTATTGAATATATCTGTATCATATATCCCCTGCACTAGCCATCTCTAATAAGGTCAGCAGGACCTGCATTTAGGATTAAATATTCATCAGTTTCTTTCCTTTTTTCCACTACCCACTCTTCTCTCTTACGTCCTCTGTATTTTCTCCATAGGCCCAGAGGGTGCAAATCTCTTCATTTATCACCTGCCACAGGAGTTTGGTGACCAGGACTTGCTTCAGATGTTCATGCCTTTTGGCAATGTTATCTCTGCCAAGGTTTTCATAGACAAACAGACTAACCTCAGCAAATGTTTTGGTAAGCTGTTAATGATTAGGCTATGTAATTCACTGACTTTTTAATGCAAATTATTTTGGGCCATTGATTTTACATTTGTGGTAATGTTTAATCAGACTACACTGTCCAAATACTATTTGCACTGTAAATGGTAGAATTTGCATGTAATTAAGCATTTACAAACTGTTGTCACTATAAGCACAACAATAACATCCTGAATATTTCCTGAATATTAATTTAAAGTTCGGATACAGGGTTCACACGTTTTCATTTTAAAAAATAATACTGGACTTTTTTTTTTTTCCCCACTGCACCCCCCCCCTTTTTTTTTTTTTTGTTTTTTGTTTTTTTTTCTCCCCTTTTTAAACCAAAACTGTTTTGTATGCTGATTTATATTGGGGCTGATGATGCAATCCATGCATCCATCCAAGCTTCAGAAAAGCATTGACCCCATCATTGGGGTATTGCAATTTTGAATCCTGACTATGCCACAGCCATCCTTGGCTGGGAGACGAGTGCAAAATTGGCTGTGCTCTCTGGGTGGGAGGGATAGCATACTGTATCTTCCATGTCAATCACAGTGACACTAGTCATTCACAGTGACACTAGTCATTCACAGGCATCTGTGAGCTCATATATGCAGAAGTGGGCAGATAGCGCTTTTCTCATGTTTTACACTTCCCTGTGCCACAGCATGGGCAGCAGTTCGAAAGCAGATACAGAGGTTGGGTTAACATGTCTTGGAGGAAGCATGTTTGCCCCACCCTCCCTGGTTGGTAGTAGTTGTGTGATCGGGGAGAGTTAGCTAGTGGGTGGTTCCTGGCAGGTGACCAAATTGAGGAGAAAATGAGGGGGAAAATTCCAAAATTTCTCAGGATTTCCAGGACACACATAACTTTAGGAAAAGGATTTGCATTATTTTTAGCTAATTATTGATACTGATTTTCTTTTTATGCTCACCAATGATCTGTCACCATACGTAAAGAAAGATATTTATTCATTTATATATTTGCAGGCTTTGTGAGTTACGACAATCCCGTTTCATCCCAGGCGGCCATTCAGTCAATGAACGGTTTTCAGATCGGAATGAAACGACTGAAGGTTCAACTGAAACGATCCAAAAATGACAGCAAGCCATATTGAGTGCTTTAACTCTAAAATGGACTTGGTTTGAAAATGTGTTTCTGGTAAGTTGAGTGTGACACTGGAAAAGTTCAAACGCCTGCCCCACCCTTAACCCTCTCTTACTGTTCCTTCACTCCTGTTTACCTTTCCTACATATCTTCTTTCTTAAAAAAACATCACAAAGAAAAGGAAAAGCAACATGCAAAATTGAGGTTGTTTGGTTAAGAAATTCTTGCAAATTGTTAGGCTTCATGTTTTGGATATCTATTTCTTTTCTTAACATTTTGGTGCCATATTAATCTTTTGCTGTGTACAAATCGTTCATCAAAGGATGTTGCACAATGAAAGCCAGTCTCTGACTGCTCTCAGTTCCACAGTCATTATCTCATCCCAATCGTGTTCCTGCAGATTTACCTGTTGTGTTTACACTATTGACTCGAATCGTATACTTGGATAGTCAAACTGATGCCTCCTTGTAAGCTGCCTTTTAAATAGAATTTGGAGGTCTGCTGCATACATGCAAACGATAATCGTTCTTTCACCATGATTTGGAGCATCTTGAATGTCAGATTGCTCTTCATCAGACTCTGTTTCCATAGATGCCTTTTTATTGTTTTGTCTATTTATTTCAGTAATTTATTTATTTATTTATTTGAAATACTGCTAATTTATCTAAAATAGGTTGATGTGAAAGTTTGTTTTTGGCTGACAAATGTCTTTGTTAGTGGCTTTCATTAAATGTATTTATTTTTCACCTACCAAAAAAAAAAATTCATAATATCTTGTATTTGGTATACTTTCAGTAATTTTTCCTATATTGTTTAGCACATACAACTATGTTGCTTAGCACAAGCTGGTCAGTTGACAGAGATGTAGGGATGTCATTTTTACTCTCAGGATTGCCTCATTTTTGATCAGTCAAATCAACTTAAATTTAACCTAAAGCGTAATAGCTGATTAGTACCAAATGCCAAAAGCATCCCTAATATAATTTACTTTGGCTTGGAAAGATTAGAGCTATTTGTGTGCATTTCACATACAGTCATTCCCTTATTTGTCACCTCAAGGACACAAGCCACTTTAATTTTGCCCAAGGCATTTTAATTAATTACTATCCACTGCTGAAGTCACTTCGTGCCACGGAAATGACGTTCAAAGTATTATATAGAACTTTTGGAGAGATGACATTCAAGTTGCCTGATTTATTTATGTAATTATTTATTGGCTGGTGATATGACAGTGGTTATTTAGAATTTTTATTTTTTAACCTCAGTCCAAGTGGTTGTTGTATGCATTCAGCAATAATTTCATCCTGAGTGTGATGTCTGTCTAAAATTACAGATAGTGCTTAAAAAGGACATCAAGTTTTTTTTTTTCTCTTCCACTCCAAGATATTCTTGTGAAATAACCAAGTAATTGCTTCTCATTTTTACCCCATTTGTTTTCCTCTTTCCTGCTTATAGTTTCGCATGTCTAAGTTACTCTGTACACTTAAAATTGTATTCATGATCAATTATGATTAGTAAATATTTATCAGAACAAGGAAAGATTAATCATTTCATTAATACTTGAGGCCTACAGGGTCTTGGTGTTTTTATGGACATGGAAGAGAAACCATTGACCAGATTGTGTATATTACTTAACTATTATGCCTTTTTCTATTTTTATAGAGGTTTTATAATATTGCGTAAATTATTTCTCTGAATTAAAATGTTTAATAATCACTCAGAAAATTCAACAGTATTTTGTAGAATCCTGATGTAAAGTTTTGTGAATACATTCACAAATTGTTAAAGCAACAGGCGTGTGGCCCTTTTTAGCTAAGTGTATTGTCTTTGTCCAACACTCAAAATTGTATCAAGAGTTCATGCATAGTTCTTGGGGTGCTGATGTCTCTCTGATGCTCTTCCAGGGTTCAGTTAAAGTTACTGTACAAGTGGAAACAGGTCCCTGGGTTTTTTTTGTTGTTGTTTGTTTTGTTTTGTTTTTTCCTTTCTTCTCCAGAACCAATATACATGTGAATGCTTTTGAAATGCATCTCCTACATAATTACACTAACAGCAGCTTTAATTTCTTGGTGTATCAAATATAGACTGTTTCATGGAGTTGTGTAGCTATTATGTACAATTTATATTTAGTTGATCTAAATGCTCACTTATATAAAATAATAAGCGATATTCTGTAGGTTCCATGGATTTGTCCTTTGAATTACAGCTGGTATTGCCAAATTATTACGTGTGGTATGATCCCCTGTATGATGTCAGAACGTACAAGACAATAGTTTTGTTTTTTTACAACAATAATGAGTATTAATCAATGACTAAAATTATCATTCTAATAAAAGAACTCTTAGTATGAAAGGTTGCAACTTCTGAGTATTCATATAACCGTATTAATGTATTCATGAGCTACAGTAGCTTTAGTCTGAACCCTGGAACTCTTTCAATGTTTCGATTCTGGTCCTGTGAATGCTCAATCCATGGTCTGTGCCTCTGTAAAAACAATTCACATAAACCATAATTGTATACACTAGGTCATCCCTAAGGGGTGTTCTAGTGTAAAGTCCATTTCTGAATCCAAAGATTATTTTACATGTGGACTCTGCCCATACCTTATTATTACTATATACTTGTTGGGGATAATCATTTTTGTTGTAATGCTGGTTTATAGTACAAGGAGAAGTGCTGGGTTAGGCACCGTACAGAAAGCAGCTGCACACTGACAGAATGGTTGCGTAGTTTCACTGATGTGCCAAACAGTCCTAAACAAGCTGCTTGTGGATACATTTGTCTTAATTTCTGCAACTTGAATATACGTATACATAATGTGGCTGTTTGCCATTAGTTATTAACGTTCCGTTTTAGACTGTAAATGTATCGAATTATTTCTACCACTTTTGCCCATTATAGGACCTATATGCACAACTAGTAAGCTGCCTTCACGTTGTCTGTTGTATTACCCAATATGATTAAGAGATCAAGCACAAACTGAACTCATGTACAAAGAGGTCTAGAAAATCTTTAAAGCACAAAGAGTTTTTTGAGTCTGAAAATACAGCTATTTGAGTTGACACTTAAAAATGTGAAGTCCTGAGCGGAAACAATGTCAGCTCAAGGTTGAATGTTGCTGATGGCAATTGCTTTTTCATTTTCTTATTTTCAAAAGTATATCGAAAACCCTAGCTACCTACTAAAATAAACCCTGTTTCGTTGTTTTAGTTGTGGTAGACTCTGTTTGTTGTCTCTTGGTGGTGTTGGATGTAAATTTTCCCCTTAACTCCTTTTGGCATGTTGCTTGTCTCTCCTTTCCGCTTTCCTTCCTCTTATCCCCTGTGTTGCATTCAATGTTCTATCCAAAGTAAGTAATGTGTACCTGTGTCCCCCAACCTTCTCCATGCAGAGATAATCATTTACATGATTTTCTGTTTCTTCTCCTCTCCTTTTTTCTGTTGTGGCTTTAACCTAGTTTTGTTGTTCGTTATTTTTTGTTTTGTTCTAGATATCTTCGTGCCCGTTTGTTCATCGTTTCCCTAGCATGTCGATGTGACGTCAAAAGTTCATCGTCCAGTCCGTTGTCCTCTTCGCTTCTCTGACGCTTGAAATTTTTCACCCTTGACCTTTTTTGTTAACTTTTGACGCTTAGTGGTTACTTATTTTGTTTGTTTTGTGTGGTGTTCATTTCTGTTTGTGCTGCCAATAGGGGGCACTAGAAAGACTGCTGTTATTAACTAAAAATGTAAAAAGTTTCTTGAATATTATTCAGAACAGAGTCTATTTTTCTAGAACTTGCAAACATAACCACTAGATTGTGCAAAGGCTTTTAATTTTCATCGTTTCATTACCCAGTTAAATTTTGTTGTTTAGCAAATTTTATTTTTTGTTGTTTTAGAGCAGTCTTTCTAGTGCACTCAGTTTTACTCATTTGTTTTCCTCTAAAAGCAGCCAATCCATTTATAGAATCACTTTGTGTGTGTGTGTGGGTGTGTTTTTTCCTCTTTCTCTCACTTGTTGTACACCTTTTTAGGGTTTTTTGCAGTCACATTTTGCTGAAACTGAGGATAACCTTGTAATATTGTGCTAGGTTAGTTGGCATGATTTTTGATGGCATAATTTTGGGAGTTCCTTAACAGTGTGACATTACAATAGACACTTGAATTGCTTTTCTTCCTTTTTTCCCCATTTAGTGTGTCAAGATACCATAGGCACATGTTTTTCTTTTTTTTTTATTATTATTGTGTGAAAATCAGGATTAGTCTGAAATAATAAAAAAAAATGCATAAAATGAGCAAAATTGAGTTTCTTGTCAGTTAGTATATATATATGAGAGTATGCATGTTTTTTTTTTGTAACTGCACTGACATCCTCAGCAAAATGTGATTTAGTTCTGTTAAAGACAAAATTATAAATTGAATAAAATGGTGCCAAAAGTTTTGCATGTTGCTGTTGGTCACATTTTATGTATTTTTCATGTCTGTCTACTCTTCCAATGTGGTCCCATTTTAATAATTGGTTTTAAATCTAGTCATAACCACGTGTTGAAACCATGTTTGAAAGTGAAGTTTGTAGATGGACTTTGTAATGACTTCTCATATTGACCCAGTCCTTGCAAATTTCAGCTGTTCTGTTTAGAAATTTTGTGGCATGTTGAATGGTTGACAGAAAGTATCTCAAGTTTTCCCCCAATCTGACAAATCTGTTAAAAGTTTAGGTTCTTTGTCATGGTCTAGCCACAGCCCTCTTTTTGTAGTACTGCCTTTGCTGTGTCTTCTATTTGAGGAGTAAAACCTTCTTTCCATAATAAGGCTTCCCCCTCCTTCCTAATTACAAACTATATTTGGGTTTGTTTATTATTTTATTTATTTTTTTTATTTTTATTTTTTCAAATGGCCCTCTTTTGAAAATTTGGCACCCTATTTTCACTAGCTTTTATTTCAACAGTAGATTGCTAGCAAAAAAAATATTGTTGGCGAATTGGGTTTAACGTTGCAATTTTTTGGCATTTTATATCTAGATTTTAAGCTGCTGTTTGTTTAAATGTACTCTGAAAAACTTACCTGTGGGATGTTTGTCATTATTGGTACAGAGTGATTGTATTTAATAGTAAGAAATTGTACAGTTTTTGCCTTTTTCTACTTCCAAGTTCTGTTTCGCAATGTGAATTTGAAATCCTAATCAGTGGAGCCATGTAGAACTTGCCACCATAACCAAACATAAGTCTAAACAAATTAAGTAATTCTATGAAGCAGCCTTCAGTTGAATTAAAAGCTGATTTTTTTTTTTTTTTCTTTTTCTTTTTTTTTTCCCTTTGTCATTTAAGGTATGGTTTTCACTGGAATTGTAGAGTGAGGATTTCATTAGATGTCTAGAGGAGTGTTATTTCTGAATGTTTTCTGTTGAGGTTTATTTAAATTGTGATGGAAGTTAAAATTTTCATGCTACTGTCTCCACAGAAGTATAGCAACATGCATACAACACGAAGTCATTTTGTAGTTTCTTTGGTCGGGTTGTTTGTCTGATTAAACTGAAAAGATTCACACCCTTTGTGTCTGATCTTTACTTATGTTTTTGTTTCTTATTATACACTTTCTAGTTTAAATTAATGTTTCCTTATAGCTTACTTTTTTTTTTTTTTCTATTCTTACCACAGCTTATACAGTGAGTATAGAAAAGAATAACCCCCCCCCCCTTTAAAATAATCACATTTTGTTGCTTTTCAGCCTGAAGTGAAAGATATAACACCAACATGTCAGATTTTTTTTTTTTTTTTTTTTTTTAATTAAAAAAGCAATTGCTGAGTTGGAAAAAGGATCACCCCCTTGCTTTAATTTGCCTTAAGCAATTAAGCCTTTTTTGTAATTACAGCCTTTAGTCTGTTGGGATATGTCTCTACTAACTTTGCACATCTAGACTTTGCAATATTTGCCCACTCTTCTTTGCAGAACTGCTCAAGTTCATTTAAATTTGATGGTGACCGTTTGTGGACTGCAGTCTTCAAGTCATTCCACAGATTTTCAATGGGGTTTAAGTCTGGGCTCTGACTAGCCCATGCAAGGACATTCACCTTTTTCTCCTTCAACCTCTGTGTGGTCAGTTTTGCTGTGTGCTTTGGGTCATTGTCATGTTGGAAGGTAAATCTTCTTCCCATTGACAACTTTCTGACAGAGGGCAGCAGATTTTGACGGTATTTTGCCCCATCCATTTTCCTTCTATCCTGACAAGTGCTCTAGTCCCTGCTGTAGAGAAACATCCCCATACAGGATATTACCACCTCCATGCTTTACTATAGGAATGGTGTTATTTGGATGGTCAGCTGTATTGGATTTCCGCCAGACATATCGTTTGGTGTTGAGCCCATATAATTCATCTGACCATAACACCTTTTTCCATGTGGCCTCAGAATCTTCAAGGTGCGTTTTGGCAAAGTTCAGACCTGGGTGGCTTTTTTTTTTTTCTTGCAACCCTCCCATACAAGCCACATTTGTGATGATGTCACATGCACACAATGACCACTCTGTCATAAATTCCTGCAACTGCTTCAGAGTTGCTGTAGGCCTCTTGGTAGCCTCTCTGACCAGTTTCCTCCTGGCTCTTTCATCCAGTTTGGAGCGACGTCCTGATCCAGGGAGGGTCTGTGTTGTACCAAATACCTTCCACTTCTTAATAATAGACTTCACTGTGCTTCTAGGCATTGATAAAGCCTTTGAAAATTTTTTGTATCCATCTCCTGACTTGTGCCTGTCCACAACTTTATCCCGGAGATCTTTTGACAGTGCCTTGCCACTGTTGATTGTTTGTTTCAGTTGCACTACAAAATGCTCCAGGAAAGCTCTTTTTATGCTGATCATGATAATCAAAATGACCACAGCTGATCACAGTTGAAAGTCAGATGGCTTTGTGTGCCACTGAGATGGTGATTATCTACACCTTATTGAGTTTACAAGTCATTTTTAGGAGGGGGGGTGATCCTTTTTCCAAGTCAGTGTTTTTAATTCGTTTCTGATATGTTGGTGTTATATCTTTCACTTGGATGTTATAAGTTGCATTGAGTAAATACAGCTGGATAAAACAAAAACTGTGTCCATCTTCATTTCAGGCTGAAAAGCAACAAAATATTATTTTAAAGAGGGGTTATTTCTTTTCTGTACCCACTGTTGCTTCAGCTCAAAAGGACCTGAGCTATGACTGCTTATAAGTGCAACACAACCTCCTGTAGTATGCAGTCCGTACAGGATTTTAAAAAATGCTCGATTTTGCTGTGATTTTTTTTTTCAAAATTTGCGATGCAGCTTGCAGAGTTTTTTTGTTTGTTTTTTTTGTGGAAAACAAATTGGAGAAATTGCAATTGCACAAGTGTTTTGCACGGTCTTTTGCAGTGATGTCTGTTAGTAAGTGAGACCTTTTAGCTGTACTCATGTTTGATGCATGTGAATCGAAGAGGGCTTTGGCTGAATGTGTGTTGTGATGATGTACATGATGCCTCTTGGCCCAAATCTGTGGTAATTTTGAAAAATTGCAAGCTCCTCCAAATATTGCGGAGTTTGCTTGAGTTTGCATTCATTTCTGCAAACGCAAAATCGTGGAGGGACTGATTATGAAAAACTGCAACAGGACAGTTATTATATATGTATACTATATATCAATTGAGCAATTAAATGTGACTTTCTATAAACCAAATACTACAGAGAGAGATGCCCACAACATGGTCCTTTCACAGACAACCTGACACACATTGGGAAAAATTCAGTTTCATATGAATTTGCATTACTGCATAATATCAGAAATATTAAAGATTTTGTCATGCATGTGCAGTTAAAGTTAGTCTCATGCAACAACTATAGTATAGTCACAACTATTCAGGTTACTTATATGTAGCATTTTGTTATTTATAATGATATTCCTACATTCATCATCTGTAACTGCTTTACCCTGGTCAGGGTCATGGTGAATACAGAGCCTATCCCGGGAACACTGGGCATGAGCTGCTCGGATGGAATGTCAGTTCATCACAGGACACCACATACACACTCCTTCACACCTACTGGCAATTTAGCATAACCAGTTCACCTCTGGCATGTTTTTGGGGGGTGGAAAGAAACCCATGAGGACAAAGGGAGAACATGCAAAACTCCACACAGTAATCTGAGGTTAGGATCAAACCAGGAATCCTGGGGCTGTGAAGAAGCAATGGTACATGCTGCACCTATCTGCTATCCGATAGTGAGCTTATATATCATGACTGACTTGATTAAACGTGTCACTAGATGACAAATATCTAAATTTATATTTACAAAAACTACACTTGCTCACCAGCCTGTTTGAAAGGATAAATCAGATAAATATTGCATATGTTGGTTTACTTTATTTAACCATATTGACTCAATGACTGAATTCAACATCACATCCAGAACCAGTAACTTTTACATCAAACTCATATTTTACAATATTAAACCATGTTATTACATCTGTAAAGCTTTTACCTACCTATATTAGGTTAATTATACCCTTAGAACACTGCCATAAATTCAGTGTTAGAGCTTGTTGTCAGGCTTGGACACAGAGGTGGTAAGAGGAGGTAGATGCTTGTAT
Organism: Cranoglanis bouderius; assembly: GCA_023630585.1. Classification (NCBI taxonomy): domain Eukaryota; kingdom Metazoa; phylum Chordata; class Actinopteri; order Siluriformes; family Cranoglanididae; genus Cranoglanis; species Cranoglanis bouderius. The sequence continues at coordinate 13,720,067 of CM042555.1, read as the reverse complement.
TTAGGTGTGATGTTAATATAGACAGAGTTTTTGTAAGGATTGTGTATCACAATGCGATGCAGATTTGGACTGTCCTTCTGCAGCTCCTCCAAACACTTCTCTGTAGACTCAATGCTATCAGTTTTCTCTGGGTACAAACTGTCACCTGTGGATTCGTGGACAATGCAAAAAGACATTGGACCAATGTTAGTTATACATAATAGAAAACAGACTCTCTTCAATCTAAACACTTCTGGAGACAAGTTTCACAACCACTGTTTCAAAACTGGGCAGTGGTTTATAAACTATTACATTATTTTTAGTAAATCTTATGTAAGCAAACCTTGAACAGACATGTACCTCATGTACAGTTGTCATTTCTTACCGTTTGCAACTTATTACTGCTAGTTATGAACAAATATAGCTTGCAATTTCAGTATTAAAAGAGTGTATGACTTAGCCAGATACTGCCTTTTGCATTTTTGGTCAATCTTGTTTTGCCTAAATACTGGTCAGTGTCATGTCGTTTTATTTCAAGACAACAAGAAATGGAAATTCAAATGCATTTCTCTTCTGCTTTACGATGTATTTCCAAGTGTAAGGGCATATTTGGGTAGGCAGAACTTTGAAATTTGATTTAAAAGTGCACGTGCCATGGAATATGATCTACATGCTAACCTGGAGGTGTAGCTGGAGGAAAAGGATGAACATTTTGTCCCATGAGTGAGGCCATAATTAGGAGTGTAGCCAGGATCTGAGAAATGCCAAAATTCGTACATTTACGCCATTTAGAGAAGGCCTTATCCAGAGAGACTGACATTTATCTCATTTTATATAACTGAGCAGTTGAGGGTTAAGGACCTTGCTCAAGGGCCCAACAGTAGCAGCTTGACGGTGCTGGGATTTGAACTTACAACTTTCTGTTCAGTAGTCTTAACCACTGAGCTACCCCTGCCTGTTTATTCATACTCAGCCCTGTGAGCACCTCAATGTTTTACAAATGTGTTACAAAATTTAACCTAAAATTATTAAGGTTAAATAATTGTTGTTGTTTTTTTTGTTTTTGTTTTTTTTTTTGTTTTGTTTTGTTTTTATCCTGTCTGTTTTTTCCCACCTCCAAAAACCGTTCTGACCCTCACAACCTTGATTGGGATAAAGCGTTTGATGAATGAAGATGATAAACTGGCATAAAGCAGAAGATGGATGAATGAGCCAACAACATTTATAAAGTCAGTTTAGATTTTAGACCATCTTTAAAGTTTTAAAAATAACTTTATTATCTGTCAAACAGTTTATCTAAATTATCTAGCTACTAATTGTTTGACTTTACATAAACTAATTATTATAATTTTTCTGTTTCACTCTAATAAGTAGTTACTGCCTTCTGCAACAAGCCACTAATGTTAAAAAATCAGGCAGAGAAAAAACTTCCTTCCCCCACTCTGAAAATTCTTCATAGTTAAAGCCAATTCTGCTCTGCTTTGTAAATCCACAATACAAATAGGCCTAGTCCTAGATCATGTTACATTACATCTAATCTAGTAATGCACTGATGCTAATATTATTAAATATCATAATATATAAAATTTTGGCATGCAAAAGTGATTTCCTTTGATTAACTTCGAATCCAAACCTGGTAAGAGTGATATGATGCAGTCAGTAGCCTTCAAGATAACAGGTAGGCATCGCTCACAGCCTTCTATCGATCTCTGTTTGGCAAAGTTGTGAAGGTCACTTAGTAATGGAAAATTGCACATTCGTCCAATATCATATAACTGAGGATGTGCGATCCAAACTTTCCTTTCCCGGTAACTGTGAAGTATTTCAGGTGGCGTAGACCACTGTAGGAGAGGGAGATAAGAGTAACACTTGTTACGTCCAAGTAATAAAACATTCACTGGACTGAATCCTAGAAGGTGGTTAAAAAACCTTCCACACATAGAGAGCTATAGGTAATGCAGTTCATAAGTCATTGCAGGATTTATCATATATATTTCCTGCTGGTATATAGTAACTTAGAGTGAAAATTATTCTTCCAGTTATATTCCCTTAGCCAAAAATCAACAAAATTGTGTTCATAGTGAACACTGGCTGTATTCACGCCTGACAAACCACACTGGTGATGAATGATACTCTAGTAACAAGGCAGTAAAAACAAAAATTAAAAAAAAAAAATGGCGAAGGCCAACCTAAGTTCTTTTTTGAACCAAGAAATGGATGGGATGCCAACAGCTCTGGCAGAAGCATGAAAGTAATTCTGGCATTACTGATGTGATGTGTGAACTCCTACAGACATGCAAAGTGTCTCCCATCTGCCACAGGCTTGGCATCAGTGAGACAGAGTGCTGCTGCATATGCTGCTGCTGAGGATGGGGCCAGACACGGTGTAGCCTAAAGATCATTGAGATTACTGAGGATGGTACCACTTAAAAACCATAAAGTTGGCTTTGGACCTCAATTCATATGAACAGTTATGCTATGATGGCTACGACTACAATTGCCACAAACAGTTTTGCACTCAAGTCTCCATCAGTGAACAGTGGAGAAGTTCAACAAAACAGACTTCATGTAAAAACTGTAATGAATTTTCCTGGTTACACAACTGCACTATTTGACCATGTAGTTTTAGCATATTTATAGAAGGGATTTATTTATTTATAATCGCACATCTGGTGTCACCCAGATAAGGATGGTTTCCCTTCTGAGTCTGGTTCCTCTCAAGGTTTCTTCCTCGTGTCGTCTCAGGGAGTTTTTCCTTGGCACTGTCGCCGCTGGCTTGCTCATAAGGGATAAATTCATACATTTGAAATCCATATCCTGAATTTATATATTTCTGTAAAGCTGTTTTGGGACAATGTCAACTGTTAAAAGAGCGATACAAATAAAACTGAATTGAATTGAATTGAACATCTGGTCCTGTGACCTATCAAAAAGAGAATGCACATCAGTATTTAAAAGTAAGATGTTAATTTCCATTCACTGGGCACATTATTAGGAATACCTGAACACTTGCTAATTCATGCAATTATCCAATCATGTTGCAGGGCTCTGCCCCAACCTGCCCCTATGGAGGGACTGCCACTGGTGTTTCGCCACCACAAGCCACCAAGAACAGCTTCAATGTGCCTTGATATTTTGCTGGCATGGTTTGAGTGCACTTGTCCCGTCCGTGCAAATCAATACAAAGTTATTCTGACTGATCACTTTTAAACATTTCTGTCATGATGGGAGTGCTCTCTTCCAGGATGACCCAGCCCCAGGGGCTGGGACCACTGGGACCACTGAATGATTTGAGGAGTATGAAAAGGATATAAATCAGATGCTATAGCGTAACACTTTTTATCTGTTCATTATTAGTCTTAGATTATATAGAACGTTTGCCATAGAAGTCTGTGAAGGAGCTGTTACTATAGAAACTTTAACATATTACAATGAGCACATTTATATAAACCTGATTTGAATTTCAGCCAGCACTACTGTTGAAAATTAATTAATCACCACCTTCTGACCAATCAGATTAGAAAATTCAACAGCGCTGTAGTATGAGTGGTCTTAATACAGTGACAGGGATTTCATCAAAGGGTGATAACATAATGTTCACACTAGTGGTGTCGTTTGTAGTTTTTTTCTCTTGTGGGCGTGGAGTTGAGGTACGTTCACACATACAGCCGTGGCCAAAAGTTTTGAGAATGACACAAATATTAATTTTTACAAAGTCTGCTGCCTCAGTTTTTATGATGGCAATTTGCATATACTCCAGAATGTTATGAAGAGTGATCAGATGAATTGCAATTAATTTCAAAGTCCCTCTTTGCCATGAAAATGAACTTAATCCCAAAAAAACATGTCCACTGCATTTCAGCCCTTCCACAAAAGGACCAGCTGACATCAGGTCAGTGATTCTCTCGTTAACACAGGTGAGAGTGTTAACGAGGACAAGGCTGGAGATCACTCTGTCATGCTGATTGAGTTAGAATAACAGACTGGAAGCTTTAAAAGGAGGGTGGTGCTTGAAATTATTGTTCTTCCTCTGTTAACTATGGGTATCTGCAAGGAAACTCGTGCAGCCATCATTGCTTTGCACAAAAAGGGATTCACAGGCAAGGATATTGCTGCTAGTAAGATTGCACCTAAATCAACCATTTATCGGATCATCAAGACCTTCAAGGAGAGAGGTTCAACTGTTGTGAAGAAGGCTTCAGGGCGCCTAAGAAAGTCCAGCAAGCTCCAGGACCGTCTCCTAAAGTTGATTCAGCTGTGGGATCGGGGCACCACCAGTGCAGAGCTTGCTCAGGAATGGCAGCAGGCAGGTGTGAGTGCGTCTGCACGCACAGTAAGGCGAAGACTTTTGGAGGATGGCCTGGTGTCAAGAAGGACAGCAAAGAAGCCACTTCTCTCCAGGAAAAACATCAGGGACAGACTGCTATTCTGCAAAAAGTACAGGGATTGGACTGCTGAGGACTGGGGTAATGTCATTTTCTCTGAGGAATCCCCTTTCTGATTGTTTGGGGCATCTGGAAAAAAGCTTGTCCAGAGAAGAAAAGGTGAGCGCTACCATCAGTTCTGTGTCATGCCAACAGTAAAGCATCCTGAGACCACTCATGTGTGGGGTTGCTTCTCAGCCAAGGGAGTGGGCTCACTCACAATTTTGCCTAAGAACACAGCCATGAATAAAGAATGGTACAAAAACATCCTCAGAGAGCAACTTCTCCCAACCATCCAAGAACAGTTTGGTGACGAACAATGCCTTTTCCAGCATGATGGGGCACCTTGCCACAAGGCAAAAGTGATAACGAAGTGGCTCGGGGAACAAAACATCGACATTTTGGGTCCATGGCCAGGAAACTCCCCAGACCTTAATCCCATTGAGAATTTGTGGTCAATCCTCAAGAGGCGGGTGGACAAACAAAAACCCACAAACTCTGACAAACTCCAAGCATTGATTATGCAAGAATGGGCTGCCATCAGTCATTATGTGGCCCAGAAGTTGATTGACAGCATGCCAGGGCGAATTGCAGAGGTCTTGAAAAAGAAGGGTCAACACTGCAAATATTGACTCTTTGCATAAACTTCATGTAATTGTCAATAAAAGCCATTGACACTTATGAAATGCTTGTGATTATACTTCAGTAACAGTTAGTAACATCTGACAAAAAGATCTAAAAACACTGAAGCAGTAGACTTTGTGAAAATTAATATTTGTGTCATTCTCAAAACTTTTTGCCACGGCTGTACAGCGACTCGCAGTGACAAAGCGACCGGAGACAATTCATTTTCAATGAGAGCTGGCGACTTCCGGCGACATGAGCGACAGCAATCGTTGGCAACTAGATGTGGGCGTGTCCTGTGACGTGACAAAGTTGAAAAAAGTTCAACTTTATTTAAAACAAATTTGGAGCAGCTTGGTGCAATGGGAGTGAAGACAATAGTCTTCACGTCTGCACGTGATCCACCATGATGCCTGCGAGTCCGAACCGTTTCGTGGACACAGACAGTCCGGCGCAGATAGATGGCCGCAATGGCAAAGAGCTCACGCTGCTTCTCCTTCATCTCATACGATATGATACATATATACATATATTGTTGTCAAATGTGGAATGCTAGTTGCACCACCCACTGATAAATGTTACTATGGCAACCAGTAGTATGAACGCCTACTGGCAACTTCACAGCGACTGGTGACTCGCAGCGATGAAATCGCTGTATATGTGAACGTAGCTTGAGAGCTCCTGGTGTCGCCCAGGGGCGTGTACCGTCCGCCCAGCTCCCAAATGTAGCCTACAGCACATGATTTACTACCGTATACGATTTCTTTCAAATGTACTTCGAATGACTTGTAATATTTTAACGCAGTGAAAAATGTCAAGCAGCACATAGGAACTAAAAGCAGGTAGGAAGTAAAGTTGTGAGGGGGCTAGTTTGCATCTCATCTCTCATGGTCACCTGTCGCTTTGTAGCTGACTAGTGTGAACCTACACTTGACCTACAAGGTCAAGTGGACAAGGGCATGTTGAGAAATGGACTGAGACACAACACACACAAACACGTCACCTTATAAAGTTCTATCTCCTTCTGGTCTTGCAGCGTGTCCGGGATGTCCTTTAAGCAGCACATGTAGAAGGCAGTGTCGTATCTTCTCTGCTGGCGGGACGCACCAGTGGGAGTGAGCCAGTTTCCCCACTCGTGCAGAGCCCATATGTTGGGTAAACACTCGAGCTCTCTGCACATCCGGATGAAATTCGACGAGTTCTCGAGGACCATCGATCTCCATTTAGCGATCAGACTTCTGTCCCAGCGATCGGACAATTCTGTAAGCGCCGACCGAGTGACGCAATTATCCGACTTGTCATTTTCACCATGATCATCAATGTTCAGCGGGTTTGCCTCCTTACTTGGCAAAACCAAAAGCACCCCAGATTCCTCAAACGTCTCTCTCACTGCACAGATTCTGAACGCGACGTCCCCCGGGATTGGAGAACCGAGCTGTTTCCGGTCAGTCGCGAACATCGGCGGTCTCGTCTCCTGCGGCTGCTTCACCGTCGCTATGCCGAACTTGGGCAAGTGTCTGAAAGCTTTAAAAACCTCCAACCACTCAGTGGAGAAGTCCGATGGTTCCGCTAATCCACCTGGAAACACATAAGCGTTGGGCATAAATCCACTTTTCCCGCTCCGTTTGAGCAGCAGGACTTCATAGTCGAAAGCCGGTTTTGGTGGTAGGTTTGCTAAACCTGAGCCAGACGCAGGAGTTTCTCTCCACAGAGACTCAACACTTCGCTTGTACTTTGTCCCAGCAGCCAAGATCACAGTAGCCGCCTCTTTCCAATGCTTTAAAGTCGTGTTCATCCTGAGTCTGCTTTAAATATTCACATTTGGTAGCATTTCATAGTAGCATAAACAATGCGACAACAGTGAGGCTGTGAGTCGGTTGAAAAAAAAAAAGAGCCGATTCTCAAACTCCAGGCCTAGGGAATCGAGAGTCGTCCACAAGGAGTCGATTCTGCACAGTGAAACTGATTCGGCTCAAATTCGTGCACAGACTAGGATTGTCACGATACCATAAACATATCTTACGATACTATACCAGCTGAAGTATCATGATACCAAGTAGCATGACGACACCATGCAATATTATGTTAATTCATAATTAATTTCTACAAAATGAACCAAATTTACAGAAATGCATAGATATAAATTGAAACAGACAACCCAAATTTTCCTCTGAATACTTTATTAATGTTCTCAGGGTCCCCATATTTATACAGAACATGTAATGAACACATGGTGATTTAAAGCTGGAGTTAGGTTTCAGCTTAAGTGAGAGCTGGGACATGTTCATACTTGACATTTTGTTCCTTTTATGACCGTTTACTGTGTTTTATAGGCTTCAGTGTGGCATTTCTTCAGTTTAGTGTATACATTTCACTATTGTTCATGCAGTGAAATGTAGACTAACAGCTATTTTTAGAGCAGCACAAATGAGGGTTCAGCACGTGCAACCTTGTTCATTTTCCAATTTCATAACTTTCATAAATTTCAAGTGTGGATGAAGGATGGATTTTAAACTAATGTATGATGTTATTCATTTAGAGGTCTCTTTGTTGTTTAAAGTTAAAAGGTAATGAAGTTAATAGGGTCCTGGGAAAATGAGTCCTGACTACATTTTGAAAAGTATACTTAATGTGTGTTAACAGAATACTGAACTGGGGAACATAGGATCCTGGGAACATAGGAATGACCCCCTATACCATGCAACCCTAGCACAGCAGGCACTTTTTTCCAGGGATTTCAGGACAGCGTAACAGATATTGCGTCATCAGATAGGTGTGGCCTATTTTGAGAATCTGCATAGATCAACGATCATGCGCAGATTGGGAAGAAAAGCCATTCGCTGCAGATAGTTATCTGTCTGTGATCACAGGGGTTTTACATTCATTCTGCTATGTATTCAGATATCTGTTTGTGATTACAGAGGTTTCGTGCCAAATACCCTTTTACATTCATTCTGCTATAACTACAGATACCTGTTCGTGATCGCAGGGGTTTCATGTTTGAAAAATACTATTGTTATGAAATGCTTGTTTCACTTAAATAAGCTCAAAGTCTTACTGACTTTATATCAATTCTATCATGTGTCCTAACATGCAAGACTAAAAATTTGCAGTGAAACCTTAGTTCTTTTTAAAGTCAGTATGGTTTCCACTGCTGTTGCCCCATTATAAAAAACAAACTCATAATTATCCATGTTTTCATACTCAACTTTATTTAAACAGAAAGAGCAAAGTTGACAGTTTGAAGAACCAGTTAATTCAACATTTACAGGATTTAAAAAAAAAAAAAAAAGTTACTGATATGACTGTTTTGTCCTTCATCTTACATAGCTGATCCTGGGAATGCCCGCGCAGAAAAAAGTATTCTGCACATGTTCGGTGACCTGTAATTTTTTTGTAAGGGGGCATCTTCGGCACATCCCCACAAACGCCCATTTTATGTTGTGGTACTGAAACACCTGGAATTTAGTGAATGCCACCCTGGCACAGATCACTTACAGATGGCTTTCTTTATATCACAGTTATCAGGAGTCTGGCAGCATTCAGCTTTGGAAAAAGCAAAAAAAAAAAAAAAAGAAAAGAAATAAATCATAATAATAATAATCTGACAAAAGCCTGACTTACAAAACTCGACTTACAAAAAACATGTAACAGTGTCACCATACTAAAGCATCCAATTAACCAGTTAAGTTAATTCAGTTTAATTAGCAGCTGTTCATCGTCAAAGTTCAAATTTAGACTTTTAAATTAAGTTTCCGACATGGACCAAAATATTAATCAATGCCATGCAGCCTAAGTTCAAAATGTGTGGAATCGAAATGCGGAATCGACTCCACTGGAATCAGAGTCGATTCCAGCCTTTTTGGAGTCGACTCTGATTCCAGTGGAGTCGATTCCGGGATTCGACTCTACATATTTTAAAGGCTGCATGGCATTGATGATTAATGTCAATGAACAGCCCTACTTCACAACAGAAAGTACATAGAAGTTCATCGAGTCCCAAACCACATACCGGTCTACTAATTACGTCACAGTATGCATAGCGATACATGGCGTAATTTTCACATAGCCTACTATTTGTCGTTATGTGCGGATTGGGACGCAACCTTAGTTCTTCTTCGTCGCCCTTTCTGCTTCTTACTTGCTCACTCACGGACTAACAGCAAATGCATTATCGCCACCTACTGTGCGCAGGGTGAAGCTGAAGATGACCGATATACAAGTGTTACAGGTTGATTTAGCCCGCTCTCCCCCTTTATATTAATATATCAGTTGTGTAACTTTATGAAAATAAACATAAAATAATAAAGTGAAAATTAAAAATGAAAATGTATGGTGTATAATTTCTGAGCATTATATTTTTTTATTATATCATCACTTTTTGGCAGTTATTTTATGACTTGCCTGTGGGAAATCTGTAACTTAATTTACTTCAGCTGTAATACACATAAATCACATCCATGAACTGCATATTTACTTTCAGGCCAAGTAAAATTTTATCAGAAAGGCTAAGAGAAGTAATTATTTAATTACCCCAAACGTTAATACATAGGGTCGTGGAGTGGGGGCCTGGAGTCTATCCCAGGGAACTCGGGGCACAAGGCCGGGGACACCCTGGACAGGGTGCCAACCCATCACACACACATTCACACACTACAGACAATTTGGAAATGCCAATCAGTCTACAATGAATGTCTTTGGACTGGGGGAGGAAATTGGAGTTCCTGGGGGAAACCCCCAAAGCACTGGGAGAACATGCAAACTCTGCGCACAGGGCAGAGGTGGGGACAGTTTTTAAAATTTTCCAAATTGTCTAAGCTTTCTTGCCATTAATAAAACATGGACCTCAACAAGATACATGATACATTTCTGAAATGCACAAGGTGTTGATTATCTATATGTGAAGGAAAAATTTATCTATCATAAAGAAGCATGGCTTACCGTTTTGTCAAATTTGACTGAAAACCATTTTTAATAACGTTTGGTCATTTGGCACATATATCTTTCCTGGATTAGACCTTTAGTTTCATCCTCAGTGGCACGATTAAAATGTTAATTATTTATTGCATACTTATTCATGGCATAAATAAAGAAAATTTCAATAAGAAAATTGGAAATAAATAAAAATAAAAAAGACCCTAATATCTGATATTTATTTCAGTTTGTTGCTTGATTTTCTATGAAGTATTTATACATTTGCACTGAATTCAATCATTCATTCAATTTTATTCAGTAACCACTTTATCCCTGTTATGGCTGTGCTATCCCAAAAAAACACAGGGTGTGGGTCCTGGGTGTGATGCCAGTCAATCACAGGGCAATATACAGTTGTACACTGAATCACTCCAATTTAGAGTCACCAATTCACTTACTGGCATATTTTTTGAGAGGTGGGAACTAGGGAACCTGGAGCTGTGAGGCGGCAATACTACTTGCCAATCAGTAGGCCTTAGGAGAACCCCAGAGAGGGGAGAACTAATGCACATGAATAATGAAGAAACCTAGAAGAACAAGAATATATAAATGAAAGAGCGGAACATTGTACAATATGTACAAACAACCGTGTCCCACAAACTAAATTAAGCAATAAAATGTGTAATAAAAATAAGTCTGCGTATTCTAAAACAAAGTATAATTTTTGGTTAAAACAATAATTTTTTTAAAAAGTTTTTATTCTTGCAACATTACATTGCCATATATGTCAAAATGCTGTTGGAACAGTTCTTAACCCTCCGCACTGTTTACATTAACTTTCCATCCCAAGTCCTTTTTAGGCCAAGCAAAAACATTCCTAAGGCCCTTTCGTATATATCACCTTGTCACAGCTTGTATCTTTGTTACATGTAAGTCGTTAAAAAAGTTTGAGTAAAACTTTCCATATATGAGCATGCACTTAATATAACTTACTGAGCATACATTTGGTTCAGCACTAGCCCATTGTTGTCACGGTTATGCAGAATACAATATTGATTAAACTCTTACAGCTGTTACAATTATAGATCAACCAGTAAACACGAGTACAAATTAATTTCTTATTTTGATTACAATAATAAGTCAGGCAGTAATCACACTGCCTCAAATCAACCGATTCAACTTACAGTTAGTAGAGAAAGTTTAAAAAAAAAAAAAAAAAAAAAAAAAAAAAAGGTTTAACACTTCTTTTCTCAGCAATGTTTTTCTTCAACCCAGATACTTTGCATATTGCAGGGGGTCACCCTTGGGGAGTGGTTAGGCTAGCACTTACACCCAGGGCATGGCTCATCAAACTTTTTCTTCGTCCTCACTTGCGGAGCTTGGAATCTGTTTCATCCTGTCGTTGTTCTGGGATCCAGTCTGGCTTAGTGGGGGCAATCTGGCATGGGGTCAAAAGGTCCTCTCATCAGTTCATTGTCCTTTTGCAGATTATTGTACACAATTGTCCCAGTCACAAGAGACATTTGTTTAACAGTAGCTCGTACCAGAAGGGATTTCAGTATGGGCACACCATAGCAAAACAGTAGTCCTACAACAATTACAACTACTGCCAAGATACTGCCATTGTCCAAACATAGATTCAAACCAATCCCAAGTGTGCATTTTCAGTTACTTCCTGTCTTTTTATTTATTTATTCATAGTTTCAGTAAAAGTTCCCTCAGGTGCAGGGATGAATGTACAACACTGGTCCCCAAACAGGACACAAACACCCCTCCTTTCTATCAAAAGCCAATTTAGTGCCTATCTATTTTGCCATTTCATCTTACTTGTTGCATCTAGCTGTTCTCCTAATGCTGATAGAGCATCATCAGTGTAGTTAATGAACCTCTGCTGATTGTAGTAAATATAGTTAATCCATTCTGTGTTTTTATTAGGCGATATCTAAATTAGTATGGATTCAGATCCTGCTTTTACTTCATCTCAGGCCTCGTGTTTATTTGGTATGACCCTTGGTTGCCCTATTGCATCTATATACACATTAGGATCTGTTTGATAAGTCCTTTTTACCCTATGACCCCCTTTCTTACTTTCCTGAACTGACAGATCTACTTCCCAACTTGTCATTGTGATTTCCTGAAGCAGACGTACCCTGGCGCATATTCCCTTCCTTCTTTTGGCAGTGTGGGTCTTAAACGTTTTCTTCCACAAAGCCACCGCTATTGTTTGCTCTTCATATGGGTATATTAATGGGAAGGCTAGAGTCTGATTTATGCAGCCTGATAATATTTCATTTTCCATTACAATTGCCATTGCATGTTTCACATTTTTCTTAGCACATCCGTCTGTTTAATAGTTCTGCTGTCTAATTGCCATATAACAGTGCAATTACCTTGAAACTGACCCATATCATACCTTCCCTGTGATTTGTTCAAACACTCATATTCGAGCGTACATTCAATCTCATACTTTGAGGGGGTTTCCCTCTTCTTTAGGTCTACTTATATGTCCAGGCGCTGGTACCATTGTCCCCATCATGATGAATTATAATTCGTTTGGTAGTCTGGGCTACCTAGGAAGGATAAGCATTCGGCGGGGCAATATGGTCTGACTTTTTGATGCAAATGGCAAAAGTCTTTATTAAACTCAGCGTATTGTCTGTAGTCATACTGGCTGGGTACTACCATGAGCCTTAACGGTGTACAAATCAGGCAGCTACTCATTTGGGACTCTTTTGCTGTATACATTGCCCACTTGTACCACTCATTATCTTATTCTATCCCTAGTAGTCTACTCTAGCGAACTGTTTTCTTAATTTTTCCTTCCCTCATTTAGTGTTCGTCCAGCAAAAGCTGGTTTAGTGTGGTTCTGGGGATGGTAATTTGAAGAAAAAAAAAGCCATATTCTTTGCCCAATTAATTGTCTCATTCAGTTCTTGTTTTGTGATAGTTAGTTTAATGCTGTTCTGGAGACCAGTCACGGGCTGAAAAATCGAGCGTGGAAAAGTCGGCCTGGAAGAGATGACCGCTTGGGCCTGGGTCTGTGGGAAAGTCTTCAAAAGGTAAATTAACACCATGCTCAGCACCAGGACCTTCCTCTCCCTCCTGCTCAAGGATTGGGAATGGTTCATCCCCCAGCTGGATGGGGAGTGGTTCACCTCTTCCTCCTTCAGCAGGCGTAGCAGGCACATCAGAGCCATCCTCAGCAAAAAGATCACCTTCTCTCTCCTGCTCTGTTGGGGCGGGTCCCAGCTCACCTCCTTTACCTTTGTCACCAGAGCCTGCCATTGGTTCCCCTTCACCCTCATTTAAACACTCTCTTGTGTCTTCCTGACTTTCTTCTGAAGTGTCAGCTGCTTGACCTCCCTCCTCTTCAATCACCCGATCTTCCTGTTTCCTAGGTCTTAATTTAGGTACTCTAGTACAATGGTTCAAATGACACCAAGTAGTGCTACGTTTCACCTGTTCACCTGTACTGCTTTTGGGGTTTCTCTTACCACCTTGTATGGCCCTTCCCTTCTAGGCTTGTTCCACTTCCTTCTGAACACCCTTAGATACACCTGTTCTCCAGGAGCCACTGGGCAAGGAGCTTCTGTTTCCTCTCTTGGTCCCCTGCTCTGTTCCTGTGAATAGATAGCTTCATGTATAGCAGTTGTCGCATATATGCTCTTAGTTCCATTTGCAACTGCTCCAGGGGTGGTCCTTCATAAGGACCTCTCAGATATGGCACAGGCATGCGTAATTCTGTTAGCATGCATGCAATAACTTGTCAGTGCAAGAGGTAGAGCATCTACCCAATTGAGTTAAGTGTCAGCACAAATCTTGTTAAGCTTAGCCTTAAGGGTGCCATTCACCCTTTCCACCATTCCTTGTGACTGAGGGTGATAAACACATCCCAGTCTCTGCTTTATTCTCAGCTGTTGCAACCTTATTCTTACCATGTGCATATAGTCTATTACCAGGTGTTTGAATGGTCCTTCTGGTACTGGTATGTGCCATATTGGTGCTGATGTTCCCTTCCTAACATTATTTTGAGCACAAACTTCGCATTCAGATAAAAAAAAATTATCCACCATCGTCTGTAAATACAAAGACCAGTAGCCTTGTTGTTCTATCTTTCTCATCACCCCCCCCCCCCATCCCCCCCCATCCCTTTGTGCAATGGTCAAAACCATGTGCATCTGAAATGAGTACCATGAGAAGTGCGGTGGCTGCAATCATGTGTCCTTCATGTGAGTGCCATATGCCATGTGCATCTCCAGTAGCACCTCTCTGTTCATAATGTTCATAAGCATATGCCTGATGTTGTATACGGGCAATGTCATCCACAGTACATTGAGGCTGAATAAGAGCCACTGCTACTTGGCAACCTGAGGCCTTCTTGGCCTCCATGTCTGCAGCATTATAACCTCTGATTATGAAATCATTGCCCTTTTTGTGTGCCTGACATTTGATGATCACATCTGACATTTGATGATCACATCCAATCACATTGGATGCATCATAGCAGCAATCAATTGAACTTTCTGCTCAACATGTTGGATGGGCATACCATCACTTTTTCTAAAGCCTCTTTGTTTTCAAATGGCTCTAAACAGGTGACACACGCCATGGGCATAAGCTGAGTCAGTGTATATATTAGCAGTTTGTCCTTTAGCCAATAGACATGCTGTAGTGAGGGTTTTTAACTCAGCCAGTTGGGCAGAGCACAGTTGGTTACAATGCTGTGAAATTACAGGCACAAAATCTTCCTTTTGTTTTTTCACTACTGCATACCCTGCATGAATACCCAAATGATCTCTAAAACAAGATCCATCAACAAAATAGTCAATATCTACATCTGGAATAGAAGACTCGAAGTCTGGTCTGAGACGAGTGAAAGCTAGTGACTCTGTTACACAGTCATGTGGTTTCCCTTCACATTCTAGGGGAATCGTGTCAGCTGGGTTTTTCTGTAGTACAACGCTTGACAGTGACTTACCCTGAAGTCAACAGAGTCGAGTAAGCTAAACATTGCGCCTGCGTTAGAACAAATCTCCCTTGGTATAAAAGCTCTGTGACCTTGTGATGGGTGTAAATGATTACTGGGTAGCCCATGGTCAAAGTGGATGCTTTATCATACACGTAGTACAAGGCAGCAAGTCCCTTTTGGTAGCATGGAGGGTAGCCTTGTGCTACACTGTCTAACTTGGTGCTGTAGTATGCAATGGGCTGTTTTCCTCTACCACTGCAAGTGTTCTGCATTAGTATTGCAGATGTGTAATCGTCTGCCCTATCAGCTACATACAAGTGAAATGGTTTGGTGTACTCTGGGATAGCTAGTGCAGGTGTGTCCTGAAGTTCTCTTTTTAGTGACTCAAAGGCTAAAAGAGCATCACTGTTCCATAGTAATGGAGCAGGCAAATGTTGATGCCTGCCTTAATGGAGCAGTTTTGATTGCATAATCTGCTATCTATTCTGAGCTAAAACCCGTCATGCCCAAAAAAAGTCATCATGTATCCTACAGTCTTTGGTAACAGCGCTTTACTTATGCCCTCAAGGAACAAGTGCTGGGGATATAGCCTTAGTTTTGTGCAATCAACCTTCCCAGGTATTCCACCTGTGGCTGACAGTACTGCAGTTTTGGTTTGGAGGCTTTGTGTCCTCCTTGAGTTAATTTGGTTAATACCTTGACAGAATCTCTGTGGCATTGTTCAAGTGATGAAGTGTTCTTCATCACTTGAACAATGCCACAGAGATTATGTCATCTACGTACTGCAGCAACATGCTGTCCAAACACAGATCTTCAATGTTGGCCGGGAGAACCTGATTAAACACATGTGGAGAATGTTTGAAACCCTGTGGCATTCTGGTATATGTATGTTGTTTACCAGCATAAGTGAAGGAGAATAGATGTCTACTCTCCTCAGCCAGAGGAATGCTAAAGAAGGCAGAACAAAGATCGATTACAGTATTCAGCATCAGGAGGAACATTTCTCAATAGCATGTGCAGATTGGGAACTTCTGCTGGCCAGTCCTGAACTACCTCAATGACTGCACGCAAATCATGTACCAGATGCCATTTTGACTTATCTGATTTACGGTGGGTATAGAAAAGAATCACCCCCTTTAAAATAATCACATTTTGTTGCTTTTCAGCCTGAAATGAAGATGGACACAGTTTTTGTTTTATGCAGCTGTATTTACTCAGTGCAATTTACAGGTGCATCTCAATAAATTAGAATGTCGTGGAAAAGTTCATTTATTTCAGTAATTCAACTCAAATTGTGAAACTCGTGTATTAAATAAATTCAGTGCACACAGACTGAAGTAGTTTAAGTCTTTGGTTCTTTTAATTGTGATGATTTTGGTTTACATTTAACAAAAACCCACCAATTCACTATCTCAACAAATTAGAATATGGTGACATGCCAATCAGCTAATCAACTCAAAACACCTGCAAAGGTTTCCTGAGCCTTCAAAATGGTCTCTCAGTTGGTTCACTAGGTAAGCCACAAACATTCATTGCCAAAGAAGCTGGCTGTTCACAGAGTGCTGTATCCAAGCATGTTAACAGAAAGTTAAGTGGAAGGAAAAAGTGTGGAAGAAAAAGATGCACAACCAACCGAGAGAACCGCAGCCTTATGAGGATTGTCAAGCAAAATCGATTCAAGAATTTGAGTGAACTTCACAAGGAATGGACTGAGGCTGGGGTCAAGGCATCAAGAGCCACCACACACAGACGTGTCAAGGAATTTGGCTAGAGTTGTCATATTCCTCTTGTTAAGCCACTCCTGAACCACAGACAATGTCAGAGGCGTCTTATCTGGGCTAAAGAGAAGAAGAACTGGACTGTTGCCCAGTGGTCCAGAGTCCTCTTTTCAGATGAGAGCAAGTTTTGTATTTCATTTGGAAACCAAGGTCCAAGAGTCTGGAGGAAGGGTGGAGAAGCTCATAGTCCAAGTTGCTTGAAGTCCAGTGTTAAGTTTCCACAGTCTGTGATGATTTGGGGTGCAATGTCATCTTCTGGTGTTGGTCCATTGTGTTTTTTTGAAAACCAAAGTCACTGCACCCGTTTACCAAGAAATTTTGGAGCACTTCATGCTTCCTTCTGCTGACCAGCTTTTTGAAGATGCTGATTTCATTTTCCAGCAGGATTTGGCACCTGCCCACACTGCCAAAAGCACCAAAAGTTGGTTAAATGACCATGGTGTTGGTGTGCTTGACTGGCCAGCAAACTCACCAGACCTGAACCCCATGGAGAATCTATGGGGTATTGTCAAGAGGAAAATGAGAAACAGGAGACCAAAAAATGCAGATGAGCTGAAGGCCACTGTCAAAGAAACCTGGGCTTCCATACCACCTCAGCAGTGCCACAAACTGATCACCTCCATGCCACGCCGAATTGAGGTAGTAATTAAAGCAAAAGGAGCCCCTACCAAGTATTGAGTACATGTACAGTAAATGAACATACTTTACAGAAGGCCAACAATTCACTAAAAATGTTTTTTTTATTGGTCTTATGAAGTATTCTAATTTGTTGAGATAGTGAATTGGTGGGTTTTTGTTAAATGTGAGCCAAAATCATCACAATTAAAAGAACCAAAGACTTAAACTGCTTCAGTCTGTGTGCATTGAATTTATTTAATACACGAGTTTCACAATTTTAGTTGAATTACTGAAATAAATGAACTTTTCCACGACATTCTAATTTATTGAGATGCACCTGTATAACATCCAAGTGAAAGATATAACACCAACATGTCAGAAAAAATAAATAAATAAAAAAAAACAGAATTACTGAGTTGGAAAAAGGATCACTCCCCTGCTAAAAATGAATTGTAAACTCAATAAGGTGTAGCTAATCACCTTCTCAATGGCACACAAAGCCATTTGACTTTCAACTGTGATCAGCTGTGGTCATTTTGATTAGCTCAGCATGAAAAGAGCTTTGCTGGAGCATTTTGTAGTGCAACTGAAGCACACAATCAATTATGGGTGGCAAGGCACTGTCAAAAGATCTCGGGATAAAGTTGTGGACAGGCATAGGTCAGGAGATTTTCAATTTTCAATGGGAAAAAAGAAAGTTGTCAATGGGAAGAAGGTTTACCTTCCAACATGACAATGACCCAAAGCACACAGCAAAACTGACCACACGGTGGTTGAAGGAGAAAAAGGTGAATGTCCTTGCATGGCCTAGCCAGGACCCAGACTTAAACCCCATTGAAAATCTGTGGAATGACTTGAAGACTGCAGTCCACAAACGGTCATCATCAAATTTAACTGAACTTGAGCAGTTCTGAAAAGATGAGTGGGCAAATATTGTCTAGAAGTCTACATGTGCAAAGTTAGTAGAGACATATTCCAACAGACAAAAGGCTGTAATTAAAAAATTAAGGCAAATTAAAGCAAGGGGGTGATCCTTTTTCCAACTCAGTGATTCTGGTTTTAAATAAAAAAAAATAAAAAATTCTGACATGTTGGTGTTATATCTTTCACACGGCATTCTTTGTTTCTTCATATTTATGTAAATCCAGATAATTACTTAACAAAACATCGATTGAAATTAAGATACAAATTATACAAAACTAAAATATTACAAACAAACTTATGAAGGGTCCCTGACCCACCCCATATCTCCTGACTTTTTCCTTCAATAGCATTCCACGCCCTTTATGACATATCCAACCTTTTCCAACCAACTAATTTCTTTCACAGTTAACATAAATTAAATTAAACCAAAACATAAACAAATAATATTATAATAGTTAAACATAAACAAGAAAAATAAATACATTTTCTATAATGGCTACAACGGGTTGGTTAATACCTTGCTCAGCGTCAGGATGCAAGGGGTATTGTCGTTTACATGGTAAACATGCTCCTGGTTTTAGTCCTATTCTGACCAGGCTGGCAGACTTTACTAAACCCACATCAGTGTCATGTTGGGACCATAATTCAATTGGCACCTGTCTTTCCATGTCTCTTAGTAACTCAGTTGTTTTAATTTCTGCTACAAGTGTTTCTGTCATTTGCATTTGCGTGCTTTCATCAATCACTATCTCCTGTTGAATTCCTACCATGACGGTAGCACAGAGAATTTTAAGAAGTGATTTGTCAGCTCATTGGTTAATTAAGGGAAGCTCTCACCTTTTTCTGCCTCCTTCATCATTGGTCTTAAGTCTTTTGACTCCCATGTCACATGCGGGACTGAATTTGGAACCTGAAACCAACTGTTAATGAATTCACAAATGTCAATTTGCATAGCTGCTCCCTGCATCCCTATTACTATGTACTGTGATATCATAGGAACTTCCTGTCCTTTGGTTCTGCTTAACCACCATTTTTCAATTTCTGGGTAACAGTCATCAATCCTTGTGCAATGAAATTCAGTTTCTGGTTTCTGCACCCCAGGGATCTGGGCCTCAATTAACTTCCCCCGTTTGCTAATATTTTTCTACATCAGCCTCCAATTTTCCTAACCAATATACATTTGAAATGATCATTTGTTTTGATTCCTCTGCTATCTACATATACTACATATATCTTTCCTGCCTGTTTCAAGATTTTCCAAGAATCTTCCCCTTTTTTCAACAATCTCAGGACCTCCTGCTCTTTTTCCCCTTTTAATTCTCTCAGTTTACTTTTATCTTTAGCTTTGTAATTTTTTTTATCAATGTTTCCATTTCTTTGCACAATGCCAAGTCAAATATCCTTTCTTTTGGCCACTTTGTTTACTTCAGTTTAGTTCTTTTTTGCCATTTCTCTGAGATTTTAGCTATGTATTCCTTACACAGTGGATATTTAGACCCCAACAATTCTACAGGAGTGGATGCCGTTATAACAGTCAGGAATAAAAGTCACTAAGATTCTTTTTAACATTAGTCCTTCTACGTGTCTGTGTCAGGTGATGCGCAAACTCTTTTTGTTAGTAATCAAGCACCTTTTCTTAATACCATTGGAACCTTAAGTATTTTCCTAATTTACCTCCCCCAAATTCTAGAGCTCCCCACCACTATTCCTCTCAAAGTAGTGTGTTCCTCTACTGACTCTATCTTCCCCTCTGCTCTCCGTTTTATCCAGTAAACTTCTCTCAGTAATGGTGATACTTCAATCACAGGATTACTTATACAGGTGCATCTCAATAAATTAGAATGTCGTGGAAAAGTTCATTTATTTCAGTAATTCAACTCAAATTGTGAAACTCGTGTATTAAATAAATTCAATGCACACAGACTGAAGTAGTTTAAGTCTTTGGTGCTTTTAATTGTGATGACTTTGGCTCACATTTAACAAAAACCCACCAATTCACTATCTCAACAAATTAGAATACTTCATAAGACCAATAAAAAAACATTTTTAGTGAATTGTTGGCCTTCTGGAAAGTATGTTCATTTACTGTACATGTACTCAATACTTGGTAGGGGCTCCTTTTGCTTTAATTACTGCCTCAATTCGGCGTGGCATGGAGGTGATCAGTTTGTGGCACTGCTGAGGTGGTATGGAAGCCCAGGTTTCTTTGACAGTGGCCTTCAGCTCATCTGCATTTTTTGGTCTCTTGTTTCTCATTTTCCTCTTGACAATACCCCATAGATTCTCTATGGGGTTCAGGTGTGGTGAGTTTGCTGGCCAGTCAAGCACACCAACACCATGGTCATTTAACCAACTTTTGGTGCTTTTGGCAGTGTTGGCAGGTGCCAAATCCTGCTGGAAAATGAAATCAGCATCTTCAAAAAGCTGGTCAGCAGAAGGAAGCATGAAGTGCTCCAAAATTTCTTGGTAAACGGGTGCAGTGACTTTGATTTTCAAAAAACACAATGGACCAACACCAGCAGATGACATTGCACCCCAAATCATCACAGACTGTGGAAACTTAACACTGGACTTCAAGCAACTTGGGCTATGAGCTTCTCCACCCTTCCTCCAGACTCTAGGATCTTGGTTTCCAAATGAAATACAAAACTTGCTCTCATCTGAAAAGAGGACTTTGGACCACTGGTCAACAGTCCAGTTCTTCTTCTCCTTAGCCCAGGTAAGACGCCTCTGACGTTGTCTGTGGTTCAGGAGTGGCTTAACAAAAGGAATACGACAACTGTAGCCAAATTCCTTGACACATCTGTGTGTGGTGGCTCTTGATGCCTTGACCCCAGCCTCAGTCCATTCCTTGTGAAGTTCACTCAGATTCTTGAATCGATTTTGCTTGACAATCCTCATAAGGCTGTGGTTCTCTCGGTTGGTTGTGCATCTTTTTCTTCCACACTTTTTCCTTCCACTCAACTTTCTGTTAACATGCTTGGATACAGCACTCTGTGAACAGCCAGCTTCTTTGGAAATGAATGTTTGTGGCTTACCCTCCTTGTGAAGGGTGTCAATGATTGTCTTCTGGACAACTGTCAGATCAGCAGTCTTCCCCATGATTGTGTAGCCTAGTGAACCAAACTGAGAGACCATTTTGAAGGCTCAGGAAACCTTTGCAGGTGTTTTGAGTTGATTAGCTGATTGGCATGTCACCATATTCTAATTTGTTGAGATAGTGAATTGGTGGGTTTTTGTTAAATGTGAGCCAAAATCATCACAATTAAAAGAACCAAAGACTTAAACTACTTCAGTCTGTGTGCATTGAATTTATTTAATACACAAATTTCACAATTTGAGTTGAATTACTGAAATAAATGAACTTTTCCACGACATTCTAATTTATTGAGATGCACCTGTAATCCTGCCAGTTTCTCCCTTTCCTCTTTCGAAACCTCTTTCTTCCCCTAATCTAAAATATGACTCAATCTGGAGGGCAATAGATGCTCTATGAAAGTGTAGCAAAGGCTCAGGGTGACAAAACTTGTCTAGTAGATGTTTTTCCAAAACATCAACTGTCCAGCTACTTTCGATCAGTCCCTGCCAATTAACATACGGCCATTCTTCTTGTACCTGCCTTAGATTTAATATTGAAGTTAACCACACTAAATATGTGTTCTTTCTTTGCTCTGTTAGTACTTGCCGCCTTCTTGTGATATCCACATAAAATTGTTCTTTCCAAAAGTGATTACTGACTCTCTGTGTTTCTCCTAGCAATTGAATCAATTCTATATCCATACAACACTTTAATTCTTAATTTGATGTGCTTCTGTAGTTAAATGAATACGTCCTCTCGTGAATGCGCTTTCTTCTATATTCATATATGCTCAACTCCCCAAAGTGATCTCTAGCCTGATGTCCACAAAACTGAAACTTTAGATGGCAGAGATGAATTTTTCCCCTTCTTGAACTGCTTTCCTCACTATCCTTGTTGTAAAAGGAGAGAATTCTTCTACTCTGGGGCTATCTGTGGCATACACTAATGTAATCTGTCTAAATCCTAGTGTTGTTCATGTATGATGATCCCAGTAATGAGGAACTGTAAAATAGAGTATATGGGATCTAGACATTCAATTAACTCCTAGGATTTAATAGTAAATGTTCAGTTTAGGGGGTAAAAATGGTGACGGTGTACTTCCTTTATTCTCTTCCCTGATATCAATTACTTTTGAGTTACCCACATCCAACCATACTATCTGGACTTCTGATTGGCCAAATATCCACCACCACCCACTTTGGTAATTTGTCAAAAGCTACTCCTATTGGATCTTCTGCAAAAGTGTCGTTGTAAGGTTCTACTAGTTTCGTCTGAGCTGTGATTGGAAGATAAAAATCAGGCCTAAATGGGTTCCCTCTTCTATACAATGCGAATGGAGTCATAGGTTACTGAATATACAACACTCAATTCAAACAACAAAAATATAAGGGTTCATGAACTGCTTAACAAAGATTGAGTCTCCCTATCTGGGTCACAGCGATGACAATTGGGAGAGTGTCTGAAAAATCTACACATCCACTTTCTAGGAGTATTTTTGCACACAACAGGCCCTTTACCTGAATTGATGTGTGGATTGCAACAATGACAATTGGGTAAATGTCCAAAATATTTACAAAAACAGGTTCTTGGTTGCTCTGCAATTTTCAAAACACACACAGCAACTACAGTTCTTTCTATTACACAGGAATTTTCTGTCTGATATTCATGCACATGACAGCATATAAGTATACCTTTTTTGCTCACTGCTTTTCCCCAATACAAAGGTTTAGATTCATACATTCACACTTTGCTTCCTTACATCTGGAGCTTTTTACTCACATACACATATTCTATTTCATATGCATTAGTAATATTACATCAGTAATATGCATATTACATCAGTCATATGCAATAAAAGATGTTGACATAAAGGATAGTATATATATTCATTTATTTATATATTTATTTTACCGTATTCTTCACATTATTTGTACTAAGTAGAAATAAGAAATTTGACTGTTCTACTTTTAAATGGGCCCCCAATAATCAAGGTGTTAGGTTTCCCCTTCTCTACTTCTCGCTACGCGGCAAGGAGTAGCGAGTGGCATACTTCCGCATTCCATTGCGCGCATTCCAGCGCGATTCAAAAACTCTCCGATGGACGTTTGATTCATGAACTCACGTTTTGTTTACCTCTGCCATGTGCGTTTGTGTTCTCATGTTTTCGTTCACGTCATGTCTCCGCCTCCTATGTTCCCCCATGTGCTTATGTTTTGGTCTGTGTCATGTCTCCGCCTCCGTAACACTTATTGGTTCATGTTCGGCTCATTCATTCTGTGTAGTACGAGTTTCAGCTGTCATTGATTTGGACATGTGATTGTTATGTGTTTAAATATGCCGCTCCGTTTCCGCTTCGGCGCGGAGTATTAGTTTAGCTTAGATGTGTTTAACCGTGCGCGTTCTTCTTCTGTAGCTCGTCATTCGTGGTTTCCAGACCACCTTTCTAGCCTCGCGTTCTTTTTCCTTAGCTCATAGTTCGTGGTTTCCAGACCACCGTCTAGCCTAGCGTGTATTTCCCTGTGTTTTCCGGATTTTCTACCAGTTGTGGATTACTGTGTTTCTTATTTGGATTACTTCTACCTTTTTTGGATACCGGTGACATTCCTGTTTATGCATTTATGTTGATTGAAGTCTTTTATGTTTGTTATTATCTGAACTGTTCCTAATAAACTGACCACTTTCCCCTGCAAATGCATCCTGCTTCTCACCTTTACCCCACGGGTCGTAACACAAGGCTTTCTGTTTAGACTACAATATTGGACTTATTTTATAAGCATAGAAGATGTAGAGTTATTGTTAAACATTGCTGGAATGTTCAATAAAAGTACAGATATTGTAAGGTCAAGGGCTTTCTGAAGGAACAATCTCTTACTGAAGCCTGTTCAAAAGTACTGTACTGAAAGGATCAACTAATTGTACACTTTGTTCCTGAGTTTCAATTCAATTCAATTCAGTTTTATTTGTATAGCGCTTTTAACAATGGACATTGTCCAAAAGCAGCTTTACAGAAATATATAAATTCAGGATATAGATATTATATAGATTTTAAATGTATGAATTTATCCCCAATGAGCAAGGCGATGGTGGCTGAGTTTGCTTGCAAAGCATATTTAATTGTCATGTCAACTTAAGTGCATAATTTTATAAGTGTACTTTAAAGCAATGCCTTTTAAAGTATGTTTTAACTAACTTAGTAAGTACACTTCAGTAAATGTACTTTTTATATACTGAAATATGTATACTTAAACAAAAGTATATTTAATTGTCTTGTCAAATTAAGTGTATTATTTAAAAAGACAATGTCAAAAACAATTACATTGTGATTTAGTACATAAAAGAGGTGCACGCCAATGATGTTATTACACACTAAAACAGGGGGTCATCAAGTGGTGAACTGCAGTCATATCAAGCTTGCTATATTAGTAAAGGTAAAGTATTTTTTATATCCAAGGGATACTAATTCACACTTTAATAAACTTATTCTTTGAACTTTAAACTTAAACTTATTCTTTGAAATTTCTTTTTGTTTTTTGAGGATTTGCCTTATCTGGTATCACTGTATTCACTGTCTGATTGAGTGAATTTCTTTAAATAAACTTGTTTGGTGGACATCCACAGTTTTTAACTAAATGTGATTAGATGATATTAGTGTGATATACATGAGTAAGTATCTGCAGTGCCCTACATTAATATTGGTACCCTTTATAAATATGAGCAAAGAAGGCTGTGAAAAAATGTCTTTATTGTTTAACCTTTTGATCTTTTGTTTAAAAAAAAATGCACAAAAATATTCTGCTCTCATGGATATCAAACAATTGCAAACAAAACACAGGTTTATCAAAAAAACCTAAAAACAATCTTTGTTAAATATAGGTGTGCAACAGTTATTGGCACACTTTTAGTTAATACTTTGTGCTACCTCCCTTTGCCAAGATAACAGCTCTGAGTCTTCTCCTATAATGCCTGATGAGGTTGGAGTATACATGACAAGGGATCTGAGACCATTCCTCCATACACAATCTCGCCAGATCCTTCAAATTTTGAGGTCCACGCTGGTGAACTCTCCTCTTCAGTTCACCCCACAGGTTTTCTATGGGTTTCAAGTCAGGGGACTGGGATGGCCATGGAAGGACCTTGATTTTGTGGTCAGTAAACCATTTTTGTATTGATACTGATGTATGTTTTGGATCATTGTCCTGCTGGAAGATCCAACCACGGCCCATTTTAAGCTTTCTGGCAGAGGCAGTCAGGTTTTCATTTAATATCTGTTGATATTTGATAGAGTCCATGATGCCATGTATCCTAACAAAATGTCCAGGTCCTCTGGCTGAAAAACAGCCCCAAAATATTAAAGAGCCACCACCATATTTAACCATGGGCATGAGATACTTTTCCATATGGCTACCTCTCTGTGTGCGCCAAAACCACCTCTAAGGCTCTATTTTGGTTTCATCTGACCATAGAACCCGATCCCATTTGAAGTTCCAGTAGTGTCTGGCAAACTGAAGACACTTTAAACCTGTGTTGTGTTTGCAATTATTTGATATCAATTTTTGATATCATGTTTCAAATAACAATTTTTCACAGCCTTCTTTGTTCATATTTACCAAGGGTGCCAATATTAGTGGAGGACACTGTATGTAAATGTGCATTTTAGTTGCAATATAACTTAAAATAAGTAGCAAATTAGTGTATCAATTGTGTGTAGCAGTACACCCAAAGTATATTTAAAATATATTGCTGGTATAGTAGAATCTGTTTTTCAGAACATACAGCAACATCTGTCACAATTTGTGGCTCAGTGGTAGGGTTCCTGCCTGTTGTGCAAGAGGCCAGGGGTCAAGGTACAACTGGGTTAGGGGAAGTAGAGCTCAGTGGTTTAGGCATTGGACTACTTATCTGAAGGTTGTGCTTTGATATTTCTATTGAACTGCATACTTTAGAAGTACACTTAAATGCATTTTAAGACCTTTAAATTTATTAAATGTATTCAGTAAAATGTTCCTACAAATTACATTCTTAAATTTACTTGAATGCAACTATTTTGTTAAAAAAAAAAAAAAAAACAACTAAATGAATTTAAGATATAGATATCTCTAAGGTCGCAAAACTCTGGATTTCTGAAGATATCGAAGATATCAAATACCAAAGATATCAAAGTCTACTAAAGGAGGTAAAATTTGCTAAATTTAGCTCCTAAACTCTGGAATAGCCTTCCTGATAATGTTTAAATCAAGATTAAAGACACATTTCTTTGGCCTAGCATTCACTTAATCGCATCTCATGACCTTGTACTTCTGTCATCACTGATAAAATGATAACAAATGCACATGGTCATTTTTGCCTGACATACAATGAACAGCAGCCACGCTAATCCTTTTCCATTTGTTTCCTATTCCTACCTCGGGATGTCAACGCCTGCGGAGATTTTGGATGATACCAACGTCAAATCGTCACATCACAAGCTCTACGCGTGTTGCTCCTGGGGAGGCAGTGGGCCTGACCCGTTCTGCTCTCCGGGCCAACCAGGTCAGTCCTGGTGCCCTGCTTCTGGGGTTCTCGTCGCTGGGGGTCGCTCGCTGTTGCTGAGGATGGGCCCATATGGATAGCCTCCACAAACAATTCACAAACAGACTTTGCGCTTGGGTCTCCATTGGTGGACAGTTAATGACTTCAGCAGAATAGACTTCATGTTGAGACAGTGGTGAATTTCCTGACTACACAGTTGCACTTTATATCATGTAGCATACAGTTATAGAAGGGAATTACTTATAATTTTTGGTCTTCAGGTAAGGAACCCAGAAGGACAGAGGTTGGTAGACTTTGCTAAAAGTATGGAGATAGCTGTGGTGAACACGTACTTTCAGAAGAGGCAGGAACACGGGGTGACATATAAGAGTGGTGGCAGGAGCACACAGGTGGACTATATCTTATGTAGACAATGTAATCTGATGGAGATTAGCGATTGCAAAGTAGTGGTAGGAGAGAGTGTAGCTCGACAGCATAGGATGGTGGTGTGTAAGATGACTCTGGTGGTGAGGAAGATGAAGAGAGCAAAGGCAGAGCAGAAGACAAAGTGGTGGAAGTTGGAAAAGGAAGAGTGCTATGCGGTTTTCAGGGAGGAGTTGAGACAGGCTTTAGGTGGTCAGGAGGTGCTTCCAGATGACTGGACTACTACAGCCAAAGTGATCAGGGAGACAGGTAGGAAGGTGCTAGGTGTGTCACCTGGAAGGAGGAAAGAAGATAAGGAGACTTGGTGGTGGAATGAGGAAGTTCAGGAGAGTATCCAGAAGAAGAGGTTAGCGAGGAAGAAGTGGGACAGTGAGAGGACAGAGGAAAGTAGACATATAGAGAATATAGGGAGATGCAGCGTGAGGTTAAGATAGAGGTGGCAAAGGCCAAACAGAAAGCTTATGAGGACATGTATGCAAGGTTAGATAGTAAGGAAGGTGAGAGGGATTTATATTGGTTGGCGAGGCAGAGGGATAGAGATGGTAAGGATGTGCAGCAGGTTAGAGTGATTAAAGATAGAGATGGAAATGTGTTGACAGGTGACAGGAGGGTGAGGGAAAGATGGAAGAAGTACTTTGAGGAACTGATGAATGAGGAAAATGACACAGAGAGAAGAGTAGTAGAGGCAAATATTGTTGAGCAGGAAGTAGAAAGGATTAGCAAGGGTGAAGTTAGGAGAGCTTTGAAGAGGATGCAGAGAGGAAAGGCAGTTGGTTCTGATGACATACCAGTGGAGGTATGGAAGTGTCTAGGAGAGATGGCAGTAGAATTTTTAACTAGGTTGTTCAACGAGGTCTTAGAGAGTGAGAGGATGCCTGAGGAATGGAGGAGAAGTGTTTTGGTGCCGATTTTTAAGAACAAGGGAGATGTGCAGAGTTGTGGAAACTACAGAGGTATTAAGCTGATGAGCCATACAATGAAGTTGTGGGAAAGAGTAGTGGAAGCAAGGCTAAGGGGAAAAGTGAGCATTTGTGAGCAGCAGTATGGTTTCATGCCAAGAAGGAGCACTACAGATGCAATATTTGCTTTGAGAATGTTGATGGAGAAGTACAGAGAGGGTCAGAAAGAGCTGCATTGTGTCTTTGTACAGCCGTGGCCAAAAGTTTTGAGAATGACACAAATATTAATTTTTACAAAGTCTGCTGCCTCAGTTTTTATGATGGCAATTTGCATATACTCCAGAATGTTATGAAGAGTGATCAGATGAATTGCAATTAATTTCAAAGTCCCTCTTTGCCATGAAAATGAACTTAATCCCAAAAAAACATGTCCACTGCATTTCAGCCCTTCCACAAAAGGAACAGCTGACATCAGGTCAGTGATTCTCTCGTTAACACTCTCACCTGTGTTAACGAGGACAAGGCTGGAGATCACTCTGTCATGCTGATTGAGTTAGAATAACAGACTGGAAGCTTTAAAAGGAGGGTGGTGTTTGAAATTATTGTTCTTCCTCTGTTAACTATGGTTACCTGCAAGGAAACACGTGCAGCCATCATTGCTTTGCACAAAAAGGGATTCACAGGCAAGGATATTGCTGCTAGTAAGATTGCACCTAAATCAACCATTTATCGGATCATCAAGACCTTCAAGGAGAGAGGTTCAACTGTTGTGAAGAAGGCTTCAGGGCGCCCAAGAAAGTCCAGCAAGCGCCAGGACCGTCTCCTAAAGTTGATTCAGCTGCGGGATTGGGGCACCACCAGTGCAGAGCTTGCTCAGGAATGGCAGCAGGCAGGTGTGAGTGCGTCTGCATGCACAGTAAGGTGAAGACTTTTGGAAGATGGCCTGGTGTCAAGAAGGGCAGCAAAGAAGCCACTTCTCTCCAGGAAAAACATCAGGGACAGACTGCTATTCAGCAAAAAGTACAGGGATTGGACTGCTGAGGACTGGGGTAATGTCATTTTCTCTGATGAATCCCCTTTCCGATTGTTTGGGGAATCTGGAAAAAAGCTTGTCCGGAGAAGAAAAGGTGAGCGCTACCATCAGTCCTGTGTCATGCCAACAGTAAAGCATCCTGAGACCATTCATGTGTGGGGTTGCTTCTGAGCCAAGGGAGTGGGCTCACTCACAATTTTGCCTAAGAACACAGCCATGAATAAAGAATGGTACAAAAACATCCTCAGAGAGCAACTTCTCCCGACCATCCAAGAACAGTTTGGTGACGAATAATGCCTTTTCCACCATGATGGGGCACCTTGCCACAGGCAAAAGTGATAACGAAGTGGCTCGGGGAACAAAACTTCGACATTTTGGGTCCATGGCCAGGAAACTCCCCAGACCTTAATCCCATTGAGAATTTGTGGTCAATCCTCAAGAGGTGGGTAGACAAACAAAAACCCACAAACTCTGACAAACTCCAAGCACTGATTATGCAAGAATGGGCTGCTATCAGTCAGGATGTGGCCCAGAAGTTGATTGACAGCATGCCAGGGTGAATTGCAGAGGTCTTGAAAAAGAAGGGTCAACACTGAAAATATTGACTCTTTGCATAAACTTCATGTAATTGTCAATAAAAACCATTGACACTTATGAAATGCTTGTGATTATACTTCAGAAACAGTTAGTAACATCTGACAAAAAGATCTAAAAACACTGAAGCAGTAGACTTTGTAAAAATTAATATTTGTGTCATTCTCAAAACTTTTGGCCACGGCTGTAGATTTAGAGAAAGCGTATGACAGGGTGCCAAGAGAGGAGCTGTGGTATTGTATGAGGAGGTCTGGAGTGGCAGAGAAGTATGTTAGAGTGGTGCAGGATATGTATGAGAGCAGTACGACAATGGTAAGGTGTGCGGTAGGTGTGACAGAGGAGTTCACGGTGAAGCTGGGACTGCATCAAGGATCGGCTCTGAGTCCCTTCTTGTTTGCGGTGGTGATGGACAGGCTGACAGATGAGGTCAGACAGGAATCTCCATGGACTATGATGTTTGTGGATGACATTGTGATCTGTAGTGAGAGCAGGGAATACATGTGTGTGAATGAGAGGGATACAAGTGGAACAGTGAGGTTACAGGGAGAAGAGATAAAGAAGGTGCAGGATTTTAAGTACTTAGGGTCAACAGTCCAGAGCAACGGGGAGTGTGGAAAAGAGGTGAAGAAGCGTGTGCAGGCAGGTTGGAATGGGTGGAGAAAAGTGTCAGGTCTGTTGTGTGATAAAAGAGTACCAGCAAGAATGAAAGGAAAGGTGTACAGGACAGTAGTGAGACCAGCGATGTTGTATGGTTTGGAGACAGTTGCACTGAGGAAAAGACAGGAGGAAGAGTTAGAGGTAGCAGAGCTAAAGATGTTGAGGTTCTCTTTGGGAGTGATGAGGATGGATAGGATCAGGAATGAGTACATCAGGGGGACAGCACATGTGAGATGTTTTGGAGACAAAGTTAGAGAGGCCAGGTTGAGATGGTTTGGACATGTTCAGAGGAGGGAGAGTGAATATATCGGTAAAAGGATGCTGAGATTAGAGCTGCCAGGCAGGAAGCCGAGAGGAAGACCAAAGAGGAGGTTTATGGATGTAGTGAAGGAGGACATGAAGGTAGTCAGTCTGAGAGAAGAGGATGCAGGGGATAGGGCTAGATGGAGGCAGATGATTCGCTGTGGCGACCCCTGAAGGGAACAGCCAAAAGGAAAAGAAGACACTATCTGGTGTCACCCAGATGAGGATGGGTTCCCCTTTGAGTCTGGTTCCTCTCAAGGTTTCTTCCTCATATCGTATCAAGTAGTTTTTCCCTGACACTGTCACCACTGGCTTGCTCATTGGGGATAATTTTATCAATTTAAAATTTAGATCCGAAAGCTGCTTTGTGACGATGTCTATTGTTAAAAGCACTAAACAAATAAAACTGAATTGAATTGAACTGAATTAAATATATTTAAACTTAGATTAATTACAATTTAAATACAATTCAGTTGTCATAATTACATTTGACATTATTGTATTAAATTGTATATAAAGTGTCAACTCTTTAAGTTTTACTCTTTATACACTTCAATACAAGGTTTTCTTTTACAAGGTTGGAATATTTTAATGGTGGTGAATGTGACTTTGGACTTTTTGTACTGGCCTGTCTTCAGCTAGTTCTAGGTGTTCTTTCCATGTCTTTCTCTCGCTTTCTCAGTCCACTCATTCAGTCCACATGGTATCAAGTGTCTCAGTCAAAGAGGTATTGTGTGGATGTGCACTTTTCATCTCCAGCTAGTCACAGCCACTCTCCTCCCCATTCTTCCTCACATGTTCCAATCACGAACAAGACTCAAAGTGAGCAGTGTAAACTCCATCTCTTTTTATGAAAAGGAGGATGGATCAGAACTAAGGAAATGACAAACCTGTACATGTGTGGAGCATTAACGTGCAGAATTTAATGGAGTCTGCTCTAAGGTTTGGATTTTATTTTATGCTATAGAAAAAAATTGGTTACATTTAAAAAGCATTTGAGTGAGTGAGTATAAAAGTCTTTTGTATTAGTCTTTAGTAGAGCACAATAGTCTTAACAATCATGTTAGAACCATGAAACCATTCATGAAAGTTTGATTTTTATATAATGTGAGCCAAGTAAAATGGTTACTGAAGGTGAATGAATGAATGAAGCAAAGTTTAAATACTAGGTTTCCTTTAGTAGTTTATTTAGGTCTTATTTATTCCAGATTCATCTGCGCTCATTTATAAAAGGCTTATTTCTGGACTTTTAACCATAGCATAGATAACATTTCATCTCTCACAGATTTAAGTATATGTATTAAATTAAATTGTTGAGTAAAGATGCAAAGACATACATTAATAAGTGCTATAGTGAAATTGTGTTAAATGTTTTTGTTTTGTTTTTTCAGTTAAATGTCTGACAAATCTGACAATTTGGCAGAAAAAAAAAAAAAAAGATTTGCTTTGGGATTGTCTCTTTTCTATAAGTTAAATGTATTTGCTTACTAATTATAACAAATTGTTATTTTCCTGGAGCTAATATTTGATTGGATTTTGGGGGGAAATCTTATAGAAGCAATTTTTATTTTTGTTTTTACATTTTTTTTTTTTGTTGAGTGAAGCTCTCAATATTTCATTTTATTTCAATAACACTTGTAACCTGTATGCATCATGCATTTTATTTTTAGTGTTTAATGGTAGTCATTTAAAGGCACATTCTACAGTAGTATATGGGGTGGAAGTGGTTGTAAAGTCATAAGTGTATGGCAATTAAAGTAAGATATATTGACACAGGAGCCAATACTGACCACTTTGATGCACACTTGCTAACACACCATTAACATTTTACTTTATGTCAGTCAAATGTACCTGCAATATACTGCTTTCCATCAAAGAACACTACTTTACATAACATCAGCAAATTGGTTTCAGTTCAACTATATAAGGACAGATAAAAGAAGACATATATCTGTAGTACAGTATACTGCCTGATTCAATTAGCACACAAAGATGGATTTGTATATTTGCTGAATATGTGATAAAAACAAGACATATATCTGTATTTCATCATAGCATACTTGATGGATAAAATGGACAATGGTGGCATCACAGATAAAACAGATTCCCAAAACAAACTGAACATGGAAATCAAAGCTACTGTTCTACAAAAAGATGTGAGTATGTTGTTTGGTAGGTGTACAGTGGAGAGAGCTAGAATGTGATCTTGCTACACAGTGGAATGTTAAATATTTTCTTATAGCCATTACTAGTTACTAGTTTACCGTTACTAGCCACACATTTACCTCCCCCTGTTGAGTTTGATCTGTTTCAGGATGTCCATTATGCTGATAACAGCACTTCACAAATGTGTCACAGTGACACTTAAAGACTGTGTTGCACCATTCTATAAAACATGTGGAAATACTACTAATACCGTACAACTATATCATGAATATAATAAATACCTGCTATACTTATATACTTTGAAGGATCTGTATTTCATTACATTACCTTCTCTAGTATTTTAAGATCTATTTAATTTATTATTCTATTTTATTTTACTTTTTTGTATCTGTAACTTTAACTGCATTCAGGTGGGTCTAGTAAGTGGGATCTGCTTGATTGTGGGGACAATGATTGGCTCGGGAATCTTCATCTCCCCAAAGGCTGTGCTGGAGGAAACAGGAGCAGTGGGACCATGCCTGTGTGTGTGGGCAGCATGTGGTGTGCTGGCTACTCTTGGTTAGTAAATCGACATGTTACTCATCTTAAAGTTCTTAGCTCTCCTTAAATGCTCTTCTTTGTCTTATTTCCAAAAACCTTTCTCCTCTCTTGCTCTCTACCTTAATTTTTAACATGAGAAAGGTTGTTCAGCTCTGGAGGGGTAACCCAATGGCAGTTCTGGGGTTTGAACTAAAAGCATTTCAGTCACTATGACAGAGGCTTGAAGGTTTCACGTTCATTCTGTTTAATGCATTTATTCTCTTTATGTGCAAGAAGATTTTGCTAACATCAGCCATGAAGGAAAAAACCAAAAACAAATAATACTTTTATTGTGAGAAGGTTTAAAAGTAATAACTTTGTCTTTTTTTTTTTTACTAAGATGGTTAAACTAATAAGTAAACAATTTGCTTAATATTAATTGTATACCAATAATACAAATCAATAAATTAATCTCTGAAGCTATTTTTTTAGCTCTCAACCTTACAGTTGGGATTTCCAGCTTCAGTATACAGAGGTAAAAAAACAAAAACAAACAAACAAAAAAGTTATAAATCAATCAGTATAAGGATGTAACCGAATACAAATACATTATTCAGATTGCACAGATAATGCGATCAAAAAAGATATGAATAGCAGGTGCACTATTAGTTTTTTTATTTTTATTTTTTAACTTGCCAGAATGGTCCACGGGACATCTGGTTAAGACTAGAGGTGTACATCGGGACTGAGATCCCACAGGATACAACCAAAGATCTAATGAGCAATGAGCAGTAGGTTTTTACTTTTATGTGGGCACAAGAGAAAGTTCACATATAAAGCTTGCAGGACAAAGAATGACCATGTTCATTAAAATGAAAGTGTGGCATTGCATTTTCACTGTTCATTCATTCATCCTTAGTAAGTTACTAGTCAGGGTTGTGGTGGTTTCAATTAAGCTACTAGCAAAAAAAAAAAAAGAAAGAAAGAAAACCATACCACATGATACTGCTGGTATTTCTACCTCTGGGACCTTTTTTTCCAAGTGTTTTCATGGTAAAAGAAAAGATAACCTATTAGACCATACCCACTCCAGGATTACACCTAAATATGTATACAAATATGGATGCAGCAGCAGCAAAGTGATGTTCCAGCAAATCAAAGCAGCCATGGAAGCAATGTGAATCAAATCACAGCCAAATGCAGCAAAGAAATAACCATCAGCCTCTACTAAGCAAAGTAACTAATTAAAGCTTTAACTTTTCAGTAATACTTTACATTAAGTCACTTTTTTAAATGAACTGATTGTGCTGCTTAGGTCATTGACAATCAGTAATTATTACCCAACTATTTATTAAGCATTAGTTAGCACCAAGTAATAGATTAAATATATAGCAATGAGCCATTAAGCAAACTGTTAACTGATCGTTTAATTTATTAATACTTAATAGTTTATATACCAATCGCTGGCTATTATAACACCAATGAATTGATTAATAGGTTTGCTCACATAAATATGTCACATTTAGTACTAGTTTATTAAGCTAATGATCTATTAATTAAGCTAATCTTCATTTTAGTTTGCCAGTTTATTAAATATGCACATTCACCAACTAATAAACTGGCAACTTCATGTACAGCTACATTTGTTCACATGTTGTCCAGGGATTGCAGTCACTGGTAATTCCTGTCCATTTCCCAGCTTCTTTATATACACTTATTGTCTTATTATCCTCAAGCTACTGTCTTTACATTTAAAATATATCTATAGGCAATTACCTTAAATAATTAAACATTAACTTAAAACGAATATACTGTACTGCATATGAAAGTAGAGGTGAGTTGCCATCCTTATATAAGTGAAACTATGTTTTAATATTACTGGATAGTTAATTAGTATATTAACTATAGCCTATTTTAATAAACTTAACCGTCAATTAACCATGTGATTAATGGCTCATTGCTAATGCATTGCTAAATACATAATAAATGAATTATATGCTATTATTAATTTTCATAATACAAAATTCAAAAGAAAAAGCATATCCGTATTGATGATTAAATAGTGATTCCAGCCTTTTGTACTGATATAAACCAAATCACAAATATAAGCTTCAGAATTCTATGCAAAGTTCTATAGCTACCAGTACTTAATAAACAAACTGGTCTGCCTATTAAGAGTTTTCTGATATTAATGAAACTATATGAAAATAAAAATGTAAATAAAAACAGAATGCAATGATTTGCAAATCTCATAAACCCATATGTTATTCACAACAGAACATAGAAAACATATCAAATGTTTAAAATGAGGAAATGTACCATTATAAGAAAAAACTAACGTAATTTGGTAAATAAGGTAAGTGTTACTAAAAAGAAACAGCTGGAGGAACATTCTGCAACTAATTAGGTTAATTGGCAACAGGTCAGTAACATGACTGGGTATAAAAAGAGTATCTTAGAGTCTCTCAGAAGTAAAGATGGGCAGAGGTTCACCAATCTGCGAAAAACTGTGTCTACAAATTGTGGAACAATTTCAGAATAATGTTCCTCAATGTAAAATTGTGAAGACTTTGAATATCTCATCATCTACAGTACATAATATCATCAAAAGATTCCGAGAATCTGGAGAAATCTCTGTGCGCAAGGGACAAGGGCGAAAATCAACATTGCATGCCTGTGATCTTCGGGCTCTCAGGTGGCACTTCATTAAAAACAGGCATGATTCTGTAATGGAAATCACTGCATGGGCTCAGAAACACCTCCAGAACTTTGCCGTGCCATCCACAAATGCAGGTTAAAGCTCTATCATGCAAAGAAGAAGCCATATGTGAACATGATCCAGAAATGCCGCCATCTTCTCTGGGCTAAAGCTCATTTAAAATGGACTGAGGCAAAGTGGAAAACTGTTCTGTGGTCAGATGAATCGAAATTTGAAATTCTTTTTGAAAACCATGGACAAAAAATACGACAAAGAAGACCCAGGACTGTTGAGCAGCTAGAATCCTGTATCAGACACGAATGGGACAACATTCCTCTCCCAAAACTCCAGCAACTGGTCTCCTCAGTTCCCAGACGTAGACGGACTGTTGTTAAAAGAAGAGGGGATGCTACACAGTGGTAAACATGGCTGTCCCAACTTTTTTGGGACGTGTTGCTGCCATCAAATTCAAAATTACCTTATTTTTTCCTTAAAATGGTACATTTCCTCAGTTTAAACATTTGATATGTTTTCTATGTTCTGTTGTGAATAAAATATGGGTTTATGAGATTTGCAAATCATTGCATTCTGTTCTTATTTACATTTTACACAGTGTCCCAACTTTTTTGGAATTGGGGTTGTATTGTGGTTGCAACAAATGGTCAGACAGTGATGTTGGACTTACTGGTCCATGCTTGAGCTAATACTGTGCAAGAGAAACAAGCTTAAGTTCAAGGTAAGAATGGCATGTAACTGAGACATGCCTCTGTGTAAACTCCACTCTGTGTGCGTGACTCCTGTGCAACTGTCTGAATATCACTATATCTGAGGCCTAAATACCTATGTGTGCACTTTCGGTATTGCAGTATAACTTTGCTTTGCTTAACTCATCTTTGAATAAAGCCCTTTCAGAATAGCTACTGGTCTACAAAACAGTAGCTACTTTGACAAACTTTAAGTGAGCATAAAGAATTTCATCCTTTTTGGCTGCATTTGGCATTTAGAATAGATGTTATCATTGCATGAATTCACACAAATCCCAGCTGCAATATCACCCAACCTATTCTTTAGTTCTCACAACATCAGTTAATTCAACTTCAATTAAGTGCCTGATAAGCCGTAGAGATGGTGGGAGCTGGTGCAGCTTGATAGAAGCTTTACACTGTAGCTAGACGTGGTCTTCGGATTATAGAGTAGAGGACCATTGTGTTTGTACCACTGATCTATATTTATAACTGGATAGCTCATGATGTCACCAACAGTGAAGCTACTGCGCCGCCATCTTTGTATTCCCTAACATTCTGAACTCACTGTAGCGTATGATCTATGCTCAAACTGATTTCTAAATTAACCCAAACTAAACATAGAGTAACCCCGAGAGGCCTCCTTTGACCAGATGCACCTTTAGGATGCAAAAAGTCTCTCTGGGACCCACAC
>CM042555.1:13485000-13680000 GCA_023630585.1 Cranoglanis bouderius | reverse complement strand
TCAACACTACTGTAATCTACAGTAGTGGGAAAAGATACAGAAAATAATGATTTTATTATACCAATGGGCGTGAAATACAGCTGTGTGTTATAGTGTATATTAGCTGTGTGTGTGTGTGTGTGTGTGTGTGTGTGTGTGTGTGTGTGTGTGTGGGGAGGGGATTGTGGGTTGCCAGATTCTCAGAGCCAAAACAGCCCAAAGAAAGTCACAAACCACTCAACACTACTGAATAAATATAAACTCGTTCGCAACGGGGATGATGTGCCTTCCAGGACCGGTTTATTCTATTCTCTCTCACACACACAGCTAATATACACTAGGACATTCTTACGTGTTTTTATTTACCTTCCAGGACCAGTTCATTTTATTCTCATGCACTTTTTATCCATTATTTTCTGCATCTTTTCCCTCAGTAGATTAGTGTTGAGGTGTTGGTGTTTAAGTATTAGTGTTTAGTGTTTAGCCACCGGTTGTTGCTAAGCTCTCTGTTCTTACCTTTTGACCACAAAGCTGAAACAGCTGCCTCCATCTAGCCCTATCCCCTGCATCGTCTTCTCTCAGACCGACTACCTTCATGTCCTCCTTCACTACATCCATAAACCTCCTCTTTGGTCTTCCTCTCGGCCTCCTGCCTGGCAGCTCTAATCTCAGCATCCTTTTACCGATATATTCACTCTCCCTCCTCTGAACATATCCAAACCATCTCAACCTGGCCTTTCTAACCTTATCTCCAAAACATCTCACATGTGCTGTCCCCCTGATGTACTCATTCCTGATCCTATCCATCCTCGTCACTCCCAAAGAGAACCACAACATCTTCAGCTCTGCTACCTCTAACTCTTCCTCCTGTCTTTTCCTCAGTGCAACTGTCTCCAAACCATACAACATCGCTGGTCTCACTACTGTCCTGTACACCTTTCCTTTCATTCTTGCTGGTACTCTTTTATCACACAACACACCTGACACTTTTCTCCACCCATTCCAACCTGCCTGCACACGCTTCTTCACCTCTTTTCCACACTCCCCGTTGCTCTGGACTGTTGACCCTAAGTACTTAAAATCCTGCACCTTCTTTATCTCTTCTCCCTGTAACCTCACTGTTCCACTTGGATCCCTCTCATTCACACACATGTATTCTGTCTTGCTGCGATTAACCTTCATTCCTCTTCTCTCCAGAGCAAACCTCCACCTCTCTAGAGTTTCCTCCACCTGCTCCCTGCTCTCACTACAGATCACAATGTCATCCTCAAACATCATAGTCCATGGAGATTCCTGTCTGACCTCATCTGTCAGCCTGTCCATCACCACCGCAAACAATAAGGGGCTCAGAGCCGATCCTTGATGCAGTCCCACCTTCACCGTGAACTCCTCTGTCACACCTACCGCACACCTTACCATTGTCCTACTGCTCTCATACATATCCTGCACCACTCTAACATACTTCTCTGCCACTCCAGACCTCCTCATACAATACCACAGCTCCTCTCTTGGCACCCTGTCATACGCTTTCTCTAAATCTACAAAGACACAATGCAGCTCTTTCTGACCCTCTCTGTACTTCTCCATCAACATTCTCAAAGCAAATATTGCATCTGTAGTGCTCTTTCTTGGCATGAAACCATACTGCTGCTCACAAATGCTCACTTCTCCCCTTGGCCTTGCTTCCACTACTCTTTCCCACAACTTCATTGTATGGCTCATCAGCTTAATACCTCTGTAGTTTCCACAACTCTGCACATCTCCCTTGTTCTTAAAAATTGGCACCAAAACACTTCTCCTCCATTCCTCAGGCAATATATATACAGGTGCATCTCAATAAATTAGAATGTCGTGGACAAGTTCATTTATTTCAGTAATTCAACTCAAATTGTGAAACTCGTGTCTAAAATAAATTCAATGCACACAGACTGAAGTAGTTTAAGTCTTTGGTTCTTTTAATTGTGATGATTTTGGCTCACGTTTAACAAAAACCCACCAATTCACTATCTCAACAAATTAGAATACTTCATAAGACCAATAAAAAAACATTTTTAGTGAATTGTTTGCCTTCTGGAAAGTATGTTCATTTACTGTACATGTACTCAATACTTGGTAGGGGCTCCTTTTGCTTTAATTGCTGCCTCAATTCGGCGTGGCATGGAAGTGATCAGTTTGTGGCACTGCTGAGGTGGTATGGAAGCCCAGGTTTCTTTGACAGTGGCCTTCAGCTCATCTGCATTTTTTGGTCTCTTGTTTCTCATTTTCCTCTTGACAATACCCCATAGATTCTCTATGGGGTTCAGGTGTGGTGAGTTTGCTGGCCAGTCAAGCACACCAACACCATGGTCATTTAACCAACTTTTGGTGCTTTTGGCAGAGTGGGCAGGTGCCAAATCCTGCTGGAAAATGAAATCAGCATCTTCAAAATGCTGGTCAGCTGA
The DNA here is from genome assembly GCA_023630585.1 of Cranoglanis bouderius. Classification (NCBI taxonomy): domain Eukaryota; kingdom Metazoa; phylum Chordata; class Actinopteri; order Siluriformes; family Cranoglanididae; genus Cranoglanis; species Cranoglanis bouderius. The sequence goes on along the minus strand of CM042555.1, from coordinate 13,677,580 downwards.
AGGAAGCATGAAGTGCTCCAAAATTTCTTGGTAAACGGGTGCAGTGACTTTGGTTTTCAAAAAACACAATGGACCAACACCAGCAGATGACTTTGCACCCCAAATCATCACAGACTGTGGAAACTGAACACTGGACTTCAAGCAACTTGGGCTATGAGCTTCTCCACCCTTTCCTCCAGACTCTAGGACCTTGGTTTCCAAATGAAATACAAAACTTGCTCCCATCTGAAAAGAGGATATTGGACCACTGGTCAACAGTCCAGTTCTTCTTCTCGTTAGCCCAGGTAAGACGCCTCTGACGTTGTCTGTGGTTCAGGAGTGGCTTAACAAGAGGAATACGACAACTGTAGCCAAATTCCTTGGCACGTCTGTGTGTGGTGGCTCTTGATGCCTTGACCCAGCCTCAGTCCATTCCTTGTGAAGTTCACTCAAATTCTTGAATCGATTTTGCTTGACAATCCTCATAAGGCTGCGGTTCTCTCGGTTGGTTGTGCATCTTTTTCTTCCACAATTTTTCCTTCCATTCAACTTTCTGTTAACATGCTTGGATACAGCACTCTGTGAACAGCCAGCTTCTTTGGCAATGAATGTTTGTGGCTTACCTAGTGAACCAAACTGAGAGACCATTTTGAAGGCTCAGGAAACCTTTGCAAGTGTTTTGAGTTGATTAGCTGATTGGCATGTCACCATATTCTAATTTGTTGAGATAGTGAATTGGTGGGTTTTTGTTAAATGTGAGCCAAAATCATCACAATTAAAAGAACCAAAGACTTAAACTACTTCAGTCTGTGGCATTGAATTTATTTAATACACGAGTTTCACAATTTGAGTTGAATTACTGAAATAAACGAACTTTTCCACGACATTCTAATTTATTGAGATGCACCTGTATATATATATATATATATATATATATATATATATATATATATATATATATAGATAGATAGATAGATAGATAGATAGATAGATAGATAGATCGATCAGTGGTTTGTACAGACGTTAAATAGCTATGTTCAGTTATTCAGAAGCATTCAGGCACTCCACACAAGTCGCCAAAGTGAAAAATCCTCTTTAGATTAATACTAACCCCATTTCTATAAAACTTGGGATTTTTTTCTAAAACGCAATAAAAACAAAAATTTGTGAATTGTCAAGTCTCTTGAAACTTTAATTAACTGACAAAAGTACAAAGAAAATTCAATGTTTCACTCACCAATTTTTTGTATTTTGTAAATATGAACAAATTTAGAATTTGATGCCTTCAGACACACTCAAAAAAAGTTGGGACAGAGGCAAATTAAGAATGAAAAGTTTATAGAATATTCAAGTAACACCATTTTGGAGGATCAGGTTAATTGGTAACAGGGGAGGGTATCATGATTGGGCATAAAAGGAGCATCCACCAAAAGCTCAAACTTTGCAAGCAAGGATGGGTCGTGGCTCACCACTTTGTGCCAAACTTCGTGAAAGAATTGTCAGTCAGTTCAAAAAGAACATTGCTCAATGCAAGATTGCAAAGAATTTAGGTCTTTCACCATCTACAGTGCATAATATTGTGAAAAGATTCCGGGAATCTGGAGAAATCTCATTGCGTAAAGGCCAAGGTCAGAAACAACTGTTGAATCTTGAACCTTTGAGCCCTCAGGTGGCATTGCCTGAGAAATCGTCATGCTACTGTGATAAATATAATCACTTTATAGCTGTTGTCACTTAACACAGTCCGTCGCTGCATCCAGAAATGCAACCCGAAGTTATTTCAGCAGGACAATGCCAGGCCTCATTCTGAGCGTGCTACAACAGTGTGACTTCGTAGACACAGAGTGCGTGTGCTTGACTGGCCTGTCAGCAGTCCAGATCTGTCTCCTATGGCACATCATGAAGAGGAGAATCAGACAATGGCGACCAAGGACTGTTGAGCAGCTGAAGTTTTGTATCAAGCAAGAATGGGCAAAAATTCCACTTGCAAAACTGCAACAATTAGTATCCTCAATTCCCAAATGATTAAAAAGTGTAATGAAAAGAAGGGTGATGTAACACAGTGGTAAACATGCCTCTGTCCCAACTTTTGGAACAAAAGTTGAAGGCATCAAATTCTAAATTTGTTTATATTTACAAAATACAATTAAGTTGGTCAGTGAAAACAATGAATATATTTTCTTTGTACCTTTGTCAGTTAATTAAAGTTTCAAGAGACTTGACAAATCACAGATTTTTGTTTTTATTGCATTTTAGAAAAATCCCAAAAATGGGGTTAATACATTAAAGCCTCATCATAGTGTACTCTTTGAACCCAATATGCACTCTGAATGGTACACAGTGGATGTATGTGTTGCTGTGCTTATGTGCATGTGTTCAGGGGCTCTTTGCTATGCAGAGCTTGGCACCATGATAACAAAATCAGGTGGTGAGTACTCATACCTGATGGAGAGTTTTGGACCCATTCCTGCCTACCTTTACTCCTGGACAACCATCTTAATACTGAAGCCTTCATCATTGGCCATCATTGCCCTCAGCTGTGGAGAATATGTCTCTACGCCTTTTTACCCAGGGTGCACCCCGCCTGAGATCATCAGCAAATGCCTGGCTGCTGCTTGCATCTGTATGTGAGAGTGCTACTTTATCCACTGCTAAAATTACATGAATACTACTACTACTACTAATAATAATAATAATAATATGCTAAGAAAAATATATACCTATAATTAGGCTATTATATTTATTATAATATCCTATATTTTATTTGAACTTGTTATAATAATGTACAATTTGCAAATGATTTACAACCAAGTAAAAAAAAAAAAAATCACATTCATTTAAAGTGATGTCCTAAAATGATGGACCACATGGTTAACAGAATATACAGCTTGTATTAAAACTTGTATTCCCAGCACTCTATCCTTGTTCCACTGCTTTTTTGATGAATAATTAATGTTGGTTGTTTTTCTTTGTATCATCAAATTTCAGGATGATATTTAATGTGCATAATATTATTCTAAACAAGAATAATTTATGCTCTTGCGTGATCGTGATATCTCTCTCTCTCTCTCTCTCTCTCTCTCTCTCTATTGAACAGTGTTGCTTACAGTTGTGAACTGCTTAAGTGTGAAGCTGTCTAACTTTGTGCAGAATTTCTTCACTGCAGCGAAAATCCTCATCATTGTCATCATAGTGGTTGCAGGCATAGTTATGCTGGCCAAAGGTTTGCACTGTGCTACAAATGACACAAATGACAAATTAACACAATGCTATAAATGACACAAATGAACTATGATTAAATGAATAGTGATTAGTCCTCAATCAATAAACACTAGACATGATATTGGAACAAATTAATTTTTTACTTCTTTTTTTTTTGTAGCTTAAATTAATGGGTAGTTTGCAGTAGATTAAGCTTTTGCTTATATAAATGTTTCAACGTGTTGTTTTCAGGAAACACACAGAATCTGCAAAATGCTTTTGAAGGAGGAACAACTTCATTTGGGGCAATCGGACTTGCATTTTACAATGGTTTTTGGGCGTATGATGGATGGTGAGTCTATTACTTTCCAGCAACCATCATGCACCTATCACCACCATACACACCACATAGTAGCCATCAATACAATATACAGTATAGTCCATATTTGTATGTCTATTTCAAATGTCTATTTGAGTTTATTTCTATAGAGCTATAAGTATTTCATTTTATTTTTAAGTTACGTAAAATTAAATAGGCACCAGAACACATAACTCACACTCAGAAATCAAGATCACAAGTGTTCAGGAACACTTTGTCACATTTTGAATAAAAAAGCATGGCCACAACAATTTTAAAGCAAATGTCTTGAATCGAATTATCAGATATATTTTATTTTTAATTCGCACAAGAATTTCTACAATTAAAAATTAAATAATGAACTATAGAATAATAAATAGCAACTGGTAGTGGACTTAGATGTTATAGTCTAACTACTGGGCTGGTAGCAGATTACATTCTTTACCTTCTGTCTTCTACAGGAATCAACTGAACTTCATTACAGAAGAGCTGAAAGACCCATATAGGTGAAGGTCATGTCAGTGCTTTGTTCTGCACTATACTGTACAACTAATTTATAATGCAAACATCTGTCATTTGTAGTAATTTTTGTGACCTAGAGGATATTGTAGTGCATTCATCTTTGCAGATTAATTATGTTAAACAGTGCACACTGGTGTCTTATCCATAAATTGCATGATAATATTGTTTTCTTTTTTGTTGTTGTTGTTGTAGGCTGATCATTCTGCACCATGTGTGGGATTTTTATTAAATTATCTCCTCTGTATTTTTTGTTATAATGATAAAATTCCTCTGCCATCTTGACAGGAACCTTCCCTTGGCCATCATTATCGGGATTCCTTTAGTGTCAGTGTGCTATGTGTTGGTCAATATTGCATATTTCAGTGTCATGACACCTACAGAACTACTTCAGTCTTCTGCTGTTGCTGTGGTGAGTATAGTTATTATAGATATACACAGTTTCACAGAGATTACACAGTTTACAAAGCAATCTGATTTCAGCTATAACAATTATTGGAGAAGCTGGAAAAAGTGCAGTTTAGTGCTAAAAGTTTCTAGAAAAACAATCAGACAAAAGTCAGTCAGCAGCGTTGCAGATTTCTATCCTTCCTGTTTATCAAGAATCTGTGTATAATCCTCCTGAATTTCACTTAAGCCAACCATTTTTAAAAGCATTGTGTGCTACACAGACTTTTGGGGACAGAGTGCTGTACCCATTGACATGGATGGTACCGTTGTTTGTGGTCTTCTCCACTTTCGGAGCTGCTAATGGAAGCTGCTTTACAGCTGGAAGGTAAATTTGATTATGAATCTATAATGTCTGTTCAAATTAAAAGTAATTTGTGTCCTGAGAAGACTTAAAGTCGGATAGGCTGCCATTCTGGCCATGAGTGTATCATATTCCTGTGCCATTTGTACATTTGAATATTTATATACCCTATTACTTTGAGGACATCTCATATCACTTTCCAGATTTATGCAGACAAAACTTTTATTTGGATAATTATTTTACTTTCGGGGTCAGGGGTTCGAATCCTGCCTCCACCCTGTCTGTGCAGAGTTTGCATGTTCTCCCCATGCTTTGGGGATAATAATAATAGTAATAATAATACTAATAATAATAATAATAATAATACATTTTATTTGTTGGCGCCATTCATAACACTCAAGGACACCTTACAGAAAGACATACAATAAGAACAGCATAGTTAAAATAGATACACAAAATAAAATAGATGAAGCAAAAATAAAGTTTTTTTATTATAGTGAATAAGCTAATTGAACAGATGTGTTTTAATCTGGGATTTGAACTGTGAAATAGAGTCCAGCAGAGGAGGATCATAGAGAACGGGTGGGGGTATAAGGATGAAGAAGATGTGAGAGGTAGGAGGGAGAATGTGAGCAGTAGAATTTTGTAGTGAACTCGTTGTTGAATAGGAAGCCAGTGGAGCTGAATAAGGGAGGGTGTGATATGGTCTGTGGACTTTGTGTGAGTAATAATTTTTGCAGCTGAGTTTTGAATAATTTGGAGTCAGTGGAGAAGTTTATCAGATACGCCAGAAAGGATGACATTACAGTAGTCAATACGGGATGTTACCAGTGCATGAATAAGTACTTGAGTGCTGTGATATGAGAGGGAAGGGCAGAGTCTAACAATATTGCAAAGGTGGAAGAAGGCAGTAGCTGAGGTATTATTGATGTGAGGACCAAAAGAGAGTAAACTGTCAAATATGACACCAAAGCTCTTTGTTTGAGAGGAATGTTAACCGTGCTGTTGTCAATGGTAATAGTGAAAGGGGGAGTTTTGGAGAGTGTGGACTTAGAGCCAATCAGAAGAACCTCAGTTTTATTGCCATTGAGTTTTAAGAAGTTATTACCCATCCAGGTTTTGATGTCGTGAAGACAGGTAGTAGAACAGGAGGAGGCAGGGAGGTGTTTTTCTTTTAGTGGAGATATAAAGCTGAGTGTCATCGGTATAACAGTGAAAATGCACTCAATATCTCCAAGGGGTAAAAAGCAGATGATGAAGAGGAATGGTCCCAGCACTGATCCCTGTGAGACACCCTGACTAACCAAGGCTGATTCTGACCGGATATTCTTGAACTGAACAAACTGTTTTCTGTCATTGACATAGGATGAAAACTAGAGAAATGTAGTGCTGTTAACCCCAATGTCAGCCAGGCCCTCCAATAATCATGAATGGGAGATGGTATTGAAGGTGGCACTGAGGTCGATGAGGATAAGGATGGTCAGATGGCCAGAGTCAGCAGCACAAAGGAGGTCATTAGTGATTTTAACAAGGGCTGTTTCAGTGCTGTGTTTGGAATGGAAACCAGACTGAAATGGCATCCATTATTTTTTTGTAGATGAGCGTGGAGCTGAGATGCCACTGTCTGTTCAAGAATTTTTGCAGTAAAAGGAAGGTTAGAAATGGGCCGGTAATTATTAAAATCATGAGGATTCTGCACCAGTTTTCTTTGGAATTGGTGTGATGGAGGAGGGAATAGTGGCAGTCGACAGCGGAGTTAATTATAGCCATGATAATAGGGGAAACTAAGGGAAGGCAGGCTTTAACCTGGGTGGTAGGAAGGGGATCCAGTGAGCAAGTAGATGACTTGGACTTGGTAATGAGTTCCATGATATCCTTGACTGATGAAGGTTTGAAGGCAGAGAGAGTGGTAGAGGGCAGCAGATCCAGTGTATTCCACGAGGGGGAATAGCTCGTCACAGAAGTAGAAGAGGCCAGTTGTTGATGGATGTTAGTGATTTTAGAGCTACAGAATTTCAGAACGGCAGAACATTGACTGGCGGTGTTGAAATGAGAAGAGGTATTTTCTGGAGGCTTAAGAAGTTTGTTGACAGTAGAGAATAAGGTCTGTGTATTACTTTGTCCAGAACTAATAATGTTAGCATAGTAGGATGATTTGGCAGCATTGAGTGCATTCTTATAAGATAACAGGTGATCAGAGTACATCTGTTTATGTATAGTAAGTCCAGATTTTTAGACAACCACTCCAAACGATGGCCCAGAGCTTTTTGCTGTCAAAGCTCAGAGGTATGCCATGTTGAAGAGTGAACAAATTAAACTGTACAGGTATTCAGGGGGGCCAAGGTATCCAGTATAAGGGATAGACTGTCATTATAGTGATTTACCAGGTCCAAGGTGGAGGCGGAGTGGCTAATGAAGTTAACAGAATTACTAATTAATCTGCTCAGGTCACCATGGTTAACATTTTTAATATTAAAGATATATGGCAATTAAGTTTAGATTTTGATAGGGAAACTGTGGCATCAAATGAGGCAAGCTTGTGGTCAGAAATGGTGAATTCAGTCGCACTAAAATTACATGCTAAGACACCAGAACAACAAACTAAATCTAATATGTGACCTTTATTTTGTGTAGGGAACACAATAAACTGATTAAGGTTTTATATATATATATATATATATATATATATATATATATATATATATATATATATATATATATATATATATATATATATATATATATATACACGTGCAAAAGTTTTAGGCAGGTGTGAAAAAATGCACACCTGTTTTTTTTTTTTTTTTTAATGCTTTCAAAAATAGACATGTTAATAGTTTATATTTATCAATTAGCAAAATACAAAATGAGTGAACAGAAGAAAAATCGACATCAAATCAATATTTGGTGTGACCACCCTTTGCCTTCCAAACAGCATCAATTCTTCTAGGTACACTTGCACAAAATCAGGGATTTTGTAGGCATATAGTCAGGTGTATGATTAAACAATTATACTAAACAGGTGCTAATGATCATTAGTTCAATATGTAGGTTGAAACGCAATCATTAACTGAAACAGAAACAGCTGTGTAGGAGGAATAATACTGGGTGAGGAACAGCCAAGCTAACAAGGTGAGGCTGCTGAAGACAGTTTACTGTCAAAAGTCATACACCATGGCAAGACTGAGCACAGCAACAAGACAGAAGGTTACTGCATACTGCATCAGCAAGGGCTCTACCAGGCAGACATTTCAAGGCAGACAGGGGTTTCCAGATGTGCTATCCAAGCTCTTTTGAAGAAGCACAAAGAAATGGGCAACGTTGAGGACCATAGACGCAGTGGTCGGCCAAGGAAACTTACTGCAGCAGATGAAAGAAACATCAGGCTTACTTCCCTTCACAACTGGAAGATGTCCAGCAGTGCCATCAGCTCAGGCCTGGCAGAAACCAGTGAGACCCTGGTACATCTACTGTCTGGAGAAGTCTGGTCAGAAGTGGCCTTCATGGAAGACTTGTGGCCAAAGGCCAAGCGACTCAACTATGCACGAAAACACAGGAACTGGGGTGCAGTAAAATGGCAGCAGGTGGTCTGGACTGATATGTCAAAATTTTACATATTTGGCTGTAGCATAAGGCAGTTTGTTTACCGAAAGGCTGGAGAGCAGTACACGAAGGAGTGTCTGCAGGCAACAGTGAAGCATGGTGGAGGTTCCTTGAAGTTTGGGGCTGCATTTCTGCAAATGGAGTTGGGGATTTGGTCAGAATTAATGGTCTCAATGCTGAGAAGTACAGGCAGATAATTATCCATCATGCAATACCATCAGGGAGGCATCTGATTGGCCCCAAATTTATTTATTTATTTATTTATTTCACATTTTTTCACAACTGCCTAAAACATTTGCACAGTACTGTATATTTAGCAAAGATTTTTTTTTTTATAAACCTGTGTTGTGTTTGCAATTGTTTGATATCCATGAGAGCAGAGTATTTTTGTGATTTTTTTTTTAAACAAAAGATCAAAAGGTTAAACAATAAAGACACTTTTTCACAGCCTTCTTTGCTCATATTTACCAAGGGTGCCAATATTAGTGGAGGGTGCTGTATCTTCTGGTTCTAGTAAGGACTATTGCATTCTGGACTAACTGGAGCCTACTGGAACATCCAAACAGTAAAGCATTACAATAATCCAACCTAGAGGTGACGAAAGCATGAACTAATTTCCCAAAATTCCCAGAATTTGTATTAAAAAAAAACTTTGACCTTAAGAGTACCCTTAAATGGGTGAGTATTTAGGAGTGCTTCAGATGTGTCTCAAACTGTTACAAGTCATGAAAATTGGCAGCACTGAGACAAAGTGTACCTGTGATCTCCCATGCTCAGTTCTGCAATAAAGCAGAGCTCATAAAGACATTTCTGGTAATCACAAAGTTATACTTTTTTTAATCACAAATTTAATTACTAATAAAATATCTCCATCTGTAACAAATGACTGCCATTCAAAACACAGCCATTTCAGACATGCTATATGTGGTCATCTGGGTGGCTCTGTTCTCTGTTCATTTGATCTCAAGAGTTAAAATATAAATTCAATGCACATTTCAGTTACACAGTGCTTCTGTTCTTAGCCAATTACCCTGCATTTGCTTACACATTAACCACATACAGTACATACAGTAGGCTATCAGATACACTGTATGTACACATTAACATACAGTATGCTATCAGTGCCTTAATGTTTTACAGTTTCTGGACCATCATAGCAAACTGATATTTTCTGGTGTGTGTGTGTGTTCTGGTAAGGCTGACTTATGTGGCTGGACGTGAAGGACACATGGTGAAGATTCTCTCCTATATTAGTCTGAAATATTATACCCCCGCACCAGCACTCATGTTTAATGTAAGTCACTGATATAAGGGATGAATTTTATGTTGCCAATTTGATTTTTTGGTCTATATACATTTTGTCTATATTCATTTGCTTTTGCAAAGCTTCATCAGAAGATGAACCTACCATATGTAGGCATTTACAGTGAGTATAGAAAAGAATCACCCCCCTTTAAAATAATCACATTTTGTTGCTTTTCAGCCTGAAATGAAGATGGACACAGTTTTTGTTTTATCCAGCTGTATTTACTCAGTGCAACTTATAATATCCAAGTGAAAGATATAACACCAGCATGTCAGAAAAAAAATAAAACAAATTTAAAAACAGAATCACTGAGTTGGAAAAAAGATCACCCCCTTGCTTTAATTTGCCTTAATGTTTTAATTACAGCCTTTAGTCTGTTGGGATATGTCTCTACTAACTTTGCACATCTAGACTTTGCAATATTTGCCCACTCTTCTTTGCAGAACTGCTCAAGTTCAGTTAAATTTTATGGTGACCGTTTGTGGACTACAGTCTTCAAGTCATTCCACAGATTTTCAATGGGGTTTAAGTCTGGGCTCTAACTAGGCCATGCAAAGACATTCACCTTTTTCTCCTTCAACCACTGTTTGGTAGTTTTGCTGTGTGTGTGTGTTGGAAGGTAAATCTTCTTCCCACTGACAACTTTCTGGCAGAGGGCAGCAGATTTTCCTCAAGAATTTGATGGTATTTTGCCCCATCCATTTTCCTTCTGTCCTGACAAGTGCTCCAGTCCCTTCTGCAGAGAAACACCCCCATAATAGGATATTACCACCTCCATGCTTTACTGTAGGAAAATGGTGTTAATGGTGTTATTTGGATGGTGAGCTGTATTGGATTTCCGCCAGACATATAGTTTGGTGTTGAGGCCAGATAATTCAATTTTAGTCTCATCTGGCCATAACACCTTTTTCCATGTGGCCTCAGAATCTTCAAGGTGCGTTCATGTGGCCTTTCTTGAAGAGTGGCTTTTTTCTTGCAACCCTCCCATACAAGTCACATTTGTGGGGGATTTGTGATATTGTTGTCACATTCACACAATGACCACTCTTTGTCATAAATTCCTGCAACTGCTTCAGAGTTGCTGTAGGCCTCTTGGTAGCCTCTCTGACCAGTTTCCTCCTGGCTCTTTCATCCAGTTTGGAGTGATGTTCTGATCCAGGGAGGGTCTGTGTTGTACCAAATACCTTCCACTTCTTAATAATAGACTTCACTGTGCTTCTAGGCATTGATAAAGCCTTTGAATTTTTTTCTTGTATCCATCTCCTAACTTCCTGACTATCCCGGAGATCTTTTGACAGTGCCTTGCCACCCATAGTTGATTGTTTGCTTCAATTGCACTACCAAGGACTGAAATGCTCCAGGAAAGCTCTTTTCATGCTGAGCTAATCAAAATGACCACAGCTGATCACAGTTGAAAGTCGAATGGCTTTGTGTGCCACTGAGAAGGTGAATAGCTACACCAGATTGAGTTTACAAGTCATTTTTAGGAAGGGGGTGATCCTTTTTCCAACTCATTGATTCATTATAATTATCCAACTCATTATAAGTTGCACTGAGTAAATACAGCTGGACAAAACAAAAACTGTGTCCGTTTTCATTTCAGGCTGAAAATGTGATTATTTTAAAGGGGGGGGGGTTATTTTCTATACCCACTGTATACATTACATCCATGGCATTTGGCAGAAACCCTTATCCGGAGCCAATTACTTTTATCTCATTTGTGAGCTTGGCTTGGCGGCTTTGCAGCTTGGCTCACAACCTTTCAATCAGTAGTTCAACATCTTAATCACTGAGCTAGCACTGCCACAAGCCATATATTATGAATATAATTGTGTGTTTTTGTGTGTGTTGCTCTTATATCCAAATCTAGGCACTTTTGAGTATCTGCTATGTAATTCCTGCAGATATCAACACTCTCATTAATTACTTCAGCTTTGCTCAGTGGGCTTTCTATGGGCTTACTGCCTTATCTCTCATCTTCATGCGCTTCACAAAAAAAGAGTTACACAGACCTGTGAAGGTAAGAGTTATGGCTTTGTTTAGTGCATGTCCTAAAATGCCAATAATGTTTATTTATTGTCAGTCTTTTATGATATTTGAGATGCACATAAATACATCTCATGGCTTCATAAGTAGATGCCACACAGTGTTAGTTTCAGACATCCCACTCTGCAAAAACTCATTTCAGGTATGTAGCTCCCAACCCCAAACTAACACCCCCCACCCCTGTCAACCTCCAAGGGTGTATGAATACAGGACATTTGATTATAAAGGAGGACAATAATTTAATTGATAAAATATTGAAACTATTTACACACACAGGGACTCGTACAGCGAACCCTCCACGTAAACAGATTAAAAAATGTGTTTAATTGTTGACAAGTAAGGAGACATTTATGTAACATTTTTAGGTTATACTAAATTATATTATATTATATTATGTTATATTATATTATTCAACTCATGGAGTTGTCTTATATTCTATTACAACTTTAAGCAAGTCTACAGGGAGTTTGGCTTCATCACGTAGGACATCAATAGCTCCTTAGCAGCTAGCCAGCTAGTTTAAATAACGTTAGCTATGCTAATGAACGAATGACACCTTTTAACTGTTAAACTCACCTCAACCTGTCTTTTACAATCATTTAATCCACCATGGGCAATCGAAAAGTCGCTGTTGCAAACAGTACAGCGAGCAAAAACGAAAAAACCCCTATTAAGCAGGGGTACACTTTAATGTAGACTGGGGTGAAGTGCGTTTTGTATTTTTGTTTTTCATTTTTGGACACTAGTGTTACTGTGTATGGGATTAGATTTGTGCCAAAAGTATTGAACGTAAATTTTCAGGAAACGAACAAAAATATACAATGAGAAAGAAAGAAAAAACACTCTGAAACTGAAAACAGTGAACTCAGTGGCAAAAATGTAACATTATCTTCAAATAAACATCATTATTTGTTAACAGTTTTCTAAGCTTCCTTTTCGCTAATCACAGTTTATGAATGCACTGCCAGAGTTTTCGTTTACGCTTTCAAACGTTTCGTTTACGCTCCACAAGTTTACATTCTGGCGCCAACCTCACGGGCGGGGCGTAACAGCGCTTTACTCTCATTGGCTAGTGAGATTTGGCTCGACACCTTCCTGACCAGGAAGTAGAGACTTCAGTGGCGTGAATTTTGGAGAGCGTTCTAGAGAGCGGTTAGTAAGTATATTAGTTCGTAATTAATATTTGAGGTTTGGGGAGTCTCATACGACTATTTTTTTTCGAGATGAGCTCTCAGGAGCGGCACGGAGCGGCGTTGTTGTCGTCATCATCATCAACGTCATCCTCCTCCTCCTCCTCAGCTGGACACTCGAGCTGTCGAGCCATATCTCACTAGCCAATGAGAGTAAAGTGCTGTTAAGCCCCACCCACACGTGAGGTTTGTGCCAGAATGGCGAATGTAAACGAAAAGTTTGAAAGCGTAAATGAAAACTTTGGCAGCGCATTCATAAATTGTGACTAGCGAAAAGGAAGCTTAGAAAATTGTTAACAAAGAATGATGTGTATTTGAAGACAGTGTTACATTTTTGCCACTGAGTTCACTGTTTTCAGTTTCAGAGTGTTTTTTTTTTCTCATTGCATATTTTTGTTTGTTTCTTGAAAAGTTACGTTCAATACTTTTGGCACAAATCTAATCCCATAGGATGTCTGTAGTTTTGACATTTAATGACATCTATTTTATTTCCTTTTTCTAACTTACTTTAGGAATGCACAGTTTATAGTAATTATAATAAGAAATGATGTTAGTTAAAAATGGTCACATTCACAGCATAACGATCCATAAGCAAGCTAAAGTGATAACAAATCTGTCTCATCAAAAGTGCCTGATAAACCCGATAGTTCCAGATGTTTGTCCCTCACAGGTGCCCATAGTTATCCCTGCTGTGGTGGTGGTTATTTCCTGTTACCTGGTTTTGGTTCCAATCATTGAAAAACCTGAGCTTGAGTACCTGTACTGCACAGTGTTCATCTTGGGTGGATTGATTATTTACTTTCCCTTCGTGTACTACAAGTTCAGCTGGACCCGCAGAATCATGAGTGAGTAGAAGTAACACCATTTATATAACACCAAGGATTTTCTTGTTCATTAGTCAAGACTAGTCAAACTAGATCAGGATTAGGTCTCTAACTATAAAGTGGCCCTTCCCATATTCACAAAGCTCTGTCCCCAGGATCTACAGTGGCCTGCAGAGTAGACTTCAACTAGCATTAGCTTTAGCAAGGATTAGCATTAGCATAACATCACTTTTGAGCTAGGATGTTTGTTTATTAAGGGTGTTTGCTTACTTCCTTATTTAGGTACAGATGATAAAAGTGCCTAATGTTTGTTGCACAAAAATATACCTCACAAGAAGATAAATATCTAGTTAGCATTTTGCTAACATTGCTTTATAGGAGACACAAATAAATAAAAATGCTTGAGCATGAGACAATAATTGATTTTATTTAATTAATTTATTAAATTTTTGAGCTTGAGCCAAAAGAACAATTTTACAAGTTCATAACAACAGTGAATAGGGAGGCTATAGGCTAGTTTATATACAGGATGGCCGTACTTGGCTTTCAAAAACCTAGTGCTTAGATAAGCATATTCCCTCAGCAGCCACTGACTTATTGCATTCGGAGATTAATAACCATTACATTTCACTTACCATCTAATCATGTTACATAGGTACTGTGCTTGTTACAGTTCTCAGGTCTCCAGTGTGTGGGCTGGCTGATGTTAGCATTTTAAGCATTTAGCTTAAACCCACTCTGCCATTCAACTGCTTGAAATTATAACACTATAAACATGTGAAATTCAGGCCATACTGATTTATAAGGATGGTCAAGAGTCCCTTTGCTGCCCTGTTGTTTGTAATGAGTTTTCACCTAATCTTCAGCAAGACCTAATGCTGAAAATTAGCATTGTTAACATAACATAGTTAGCATAACTACATGGGAGTTATCTAACATCACATACATTTCAAGGTGGATCATCCAAAACATTGCCTTTCCTGGCTCTCCAAGTGATAAAATTGTATTTACAATTTTGCAATTTGTAATTTGTAAATGTCTACTACACAAAATGTGTGGGTGGATCTGAAGCTGTGAGAGCAGAAAAAGTATCAACAGTCACAAAGTAAAATTAATAAGTAATAATAAGCTAGCATACACCAATTGATTGTTCACAAAAGTAGTGCATTTTGTCAACTCACTTCTCTTCATATGATCAACTCTAGTTACAGTAGCTAGTATTGTACTGAGTATTGAAGCATTGTATTGTACTGTAAGTTGCTGTGTAGGGTAAAATGGAAATTGCAGATGTATAGCACAAGTGTTTATCTTTAAACTTTCACGTGCAATATTCTCAGCTCCCCTCACCATGCATCTTCAGCTGCTAATGGAAGTTGTACCAGCAGAGAAGACAGAGTGAAGAATATCATCAATAAAAGGACCAGACACTATCATCTGCTGAATGATTACTAATTATATTTATATAATTTATAATTTCTGATTATGTTTCAGAATTTTAAAAGGGAATCATTAAAAAAGTTATTAAGGTAACTGCTAGGCCAGGGTGTCAAACTCATTTTAGTTCAGGGGCCACTCACAGCCCAATTTGATCTCAAGCGGGCCGGACCAGTAAAATAATAGCATAATAACCTATAAATAATGAAAACTCAAATTTTCTTTGTTTTAGTGCAAAATTTTTTTTTAAAAAATATGAAATGTTTACATTTAACGAATTATCCTTTCTTACAAAAATATGAATAACCTGAACAAACTGAAATTGCTTCAGCAAAGCCATATTGTGAGGATGAGTTCGTGAAAACATGTATGCTGACAGCTGCAGAAATCATGTGCCCTGAAAAGACCTGACTAGTCGACTTTTTCATTAATACGCCTAAGAAGTAGTATTAATGAAAAAGTTGACTGGTCAGGTCTTTTGTTTGCGCTGTGTAAATGCGATGGTCGATTGAGCTACATAACAATCACGGACTCGACCTCAGGAAGTGTACACCGGTTGGCAGATATCGCTTTTCAGGGCACACGATTTCTGCAGCTTTCAGCATACATGTTTCACGAACTCACCCTCACAATATGGCTTTGATGCTGAAGGTATTTCACTTGCAATAAGGTAGCTGGCTTTCACTGCTGTATCACTGACCTCTCGGCTACGGGTAAAAACAGACTGCTGTTTCTTCATACCCGCTAACAATTCATTTATCTTCTCTGTTCTTAGTTGTCCTTGCAAGCTGTTGTATTTTTCGCCATGATGAGTCTTATAGTGGCGCTGAATATTATATTCCTTGAGCACTGAAACTTGCTGCATACACACTAAGCACACAGGTTTCCCCATTCACGTCTGTGAAAAAATAGGAAATGGTCCATTTTTCTTGGAAAATTCTACATTCTGTGTCCACTTTTCTCCTTTTTGACAGACATTTGGGGTACTGAAGGTGCCACAGAGGGTAATTTTGACAGCAAAGGAGCATGTAGAACGGATCTTAATAACGATAAGGCAAATTTGGCATTCATCGAACCACCGAGCTAAAGAAATTTATTACCGGCAGCTTTAGCATGGACAGTTTGCTTGATTGACACTTGTGTTATTCTCCTCTTTGGGTTAAGCAGGCGAGGCGCATCCATCGCGCATTGCTGCCATCTACAGTGCGACTCCAGTGGACAAATTAGGAATAGCAGTTACTTTTTGACAAATTGCTGTTAATGTCTTCTGTGTATTTTTTGCACTTCGCAAATTCATCCATATGAATTTGTCGTATGTTTGACACCCCTGTACTAGGCCATTTTCCTGATTAGACTCATGGGCCTTATTTATCAATCTTTTAGTAAATTTGTGTGTAAATGTTTGCATTGGCTAAACTGAACTAAAATTTTCCACCGGATTAACAAAAGTTTAAGAGACTGATTTTCTTCGTACTTGTGCATATGTTGATCGACATAATGTGCAAAGCACATTACTGGCACAGTTCATTTGCATGTAGTGATGCCCATAGAATGCCATAAAAGTTCAAGTGCATAAAGGGCTGGAAAAGCTGACTACTGAACAGTGAAAGATAAAGTAGAAAAGCAGAAGTGGAAGTTCTTTTGACTCACTTCTATGCCAAAAAAAACAATAACCAAAAAAAAAAACCCAGAAAAGGTGAATTAGGTGTCAGTTAAATGAGGTGAGAAGAAAATGGTAAAAAATGGAGAAAACAAGATCTACACTGTACCCAGATGATCATAGTCACCAAGCATGTCACACAGGAAAACTGCTACTTTAAAATAGTTTTAAGTGTCTCGGCCAATGTAGTGGAAGTTCAGAAAGAAAGTTCAGAATCTGTGCTAAATCTTCTGTCGGGTGTGGCATTTTTTTACGGCTTATGGCTATGTGCAGACAGACTTGCCTGACCTCCGCTTATACTGTTGCATTTCTTTTGTCATAATTAAATGACTAGTTTTGTTTGTTTTAATTTATGGGTTTGTGTTTCTTTATTTTTCATATTTAATTAATGCCAATAATATAAAACGACTGGTTTTCACATATTTTTCTCAATGGTACTCTTAGTCCATGTCCTAGTGAACTAGCATGAGGATGTGTTTTTGATAAAGAAGCTCTTTTTTAAGTGGCTCGGGATAAGGACAACTGCTCAATGCTGTAAACACAATAAAAATAAGCAATTAAAATAATAAGCAATTGACAGTGTATAAAAGTGCTATAATCAACTTGATTTGAAGTCAGTCAAGTTGACTTTTACATTAGTTAGTCGTCCTGTGCATAAATTTAAGTAGGATACAAATGTTTTTCCAAAATAACAGGATTTTCATTTATATGAAATTTCCTGGCGAATTTCAACTTATGAGAATGATTTACAAATAAATATTTTTGTATCCAGCTTTATAAATGAGGCCCATTGATGTAAAAGTCTAAATGTTCACTACCACCACCTGCAGGCTATACATGTTAAAATATATGTATAAATATTACACAGATTGTTGTGAATGCCTTATTAAACCTATACATTTTGAGGTCCTTTATATTCTGATCTTTTTTCCTCACACTTCATTCTTTCATATCTTTTTTCCCCCCCATTAATTTTATCTGTTAAAAAAACAATATATGTCAGATAATACATATGTATGCCAACAGATTTTTTTTTATATGAAGTAAAGTTATAGTTTGTGTGCTGATTTTTTTTTTTGTTTGTTTGTTTAAATAAGGAATTACTGTTGTTAGTTTTTGCTTTAAAGAAATATTAATATCCTTTTTTTTAACAGTATGGTAAAGCATCACATTCAAGGTGTAGATTTAGGTAGGCCTAGGAAAACATATTTAACATTTATTAATAAAAAAGTATTTTTAAGCAATTTTTAATTAATTGTTTTGAGCCCCAACCAGCACAATTTGTGAAAACTTTGACACTAAAGACACTAAAGATACAGTGGGTATAGAAAAGAATCACCCTCCTTTAAAATAATCACATTTTGTTGCTTTTCAGCATGAAATGAAGACGGACACAGTTTTTGTTTTATCCAGCTGTATTTACTCAGTGCAACTTATACAGTATCTCACAAAAGTGAGATAAACATTTTTGTAAATATTTTATTATATCTTTTCATGGGACAACACTGACGAAATGACAGTCATTAATGTCTAAAACGCTGGCAACAAAAGTGAGTACACCCCTAAGTGAAAATGTCCAAATTGGGCCCAATTAGCCATTTTCCCGCCCCGGTGTCATGTGACTCGTTAGTGTTACAAGGTCTCAGGTGTGAATGGGGAGCAGGTGTGTTAAGTTTGGTGTTATCGCTCTCACGCTCTCTCATACTGGTCACTGGAAGTTCAACATGGCACCTCATGGCAAATAACTCACTGAGGATCTGAAAAAAAGAATTGTTGCTTTACATAAAGATGGCTTAGGCTATAAGAAGTTTGCCAACACCCTGAAACTGAGCTGCAGCATGGTGGCCAAGACCATACAGTGGTTTAACAGGACAGGTTCCACTCAGAACAGGCCTCGTCATGGTTGACCAAAGAAGTTGAGTGCACGTGCTCAGCATCATATCCAGAGGTTGGCTTTGCAGAATAGACGTATGAGTGCTGCCAGCATTGCTGCAGAGGTTGAAGGGGTGGGGGGGTCAGCCTGTCAGTGCTCAGACCATACGCCGCACACTGCATCAAATTGGTCTGCATGGCTGTCATCCCAGAAGGAAGCCTCTTCTAAAGATGATGCACAAGAAAGCCCGCAAACAGTTTGCTGAAGACAAGCAGACTAAGGACATGGATTACTGGAACCATGTCCTGTGGTCTGATGAAACCAAGATAAACTTATTTGGGTCAGATGGTGTCAAGTGTGTGTGGCGGCAACCAGGTGAGGAGTAAAAAGACAAGTGTGTCTTGCCTACAGTCAAGCATGGTGGTGGGAGTGTCATGGTCTGGGGCTGCGTCATGGTCTGGGGCTGCATGAGTGCTGCTGGGACTGGGGAGCTACAGTTCATTGAGGGAACCATGAATGCCAACATGTACTCTGACATACTGAAGCAGAGCATGATCCCCTCCCTTCGGAAACTGGGCCACAGGGCAGTATTCCAACATGATAACGACCCCAAACACACCTCCAAGACGACCACTGCCTTACTAAAGAAGCTAAGGGTAAAGGTGATGGACTGGCCAAGCATGTCTCCAGACCTAAACTCTATTGAGCATCTGTGGGGCATCCTCAAACAGAAGCACAAGGTCTCTAACATCCACCAGCTCTGTGATGTCGTCATAGAGGAGTGGAAGAGGACTCCAGTGGCAACCTGTGAAGCTCTGGTGAACTCCATGCCCAACAGGGTTAAGGAAGTGCTGGAAAATAATGGTGGCCACACAAAATATTGACACTTTGGGCCCAATTTGGACATTTTCACTTAGGGGTGTACTCACTTTTGTTGCCAGCGGTTTAGACATTAATGGCTGTGTGTTGAGTTATTTTGAGGGGACAGCAAATTTACACTGTTATACAAGCTGTACACTCACTACTTTACATTGTAGCAAAGTGTCATTTCATCAGTGTTGTCCCATGAAAAGATATAATAAAATATTTACAAAAATGTGAGGGGTGTACTCACTTTTGTGAGATACGGTAACATTCAGGTGAAAGATACAACACCAACATGTCAGGAAAAAAAAAAAAAAACAAGAATCACTGAGTTGGAAAAAGGATCACCCCCTTGCTTTAATTTGCCTTCATTTTTTATTTACAGCCTTTAGTCTGTTGGGATATGTCTCTACTAACTTTGCACATCTAGACTTTGCAATATTTGCCCACTCTTCTTTGCAGAACTGCTCAAGTTCAGTTAAATTTGATGGTGACTGTTTGTGGACAACAGTCTTCAAGTCATTCCACAGATTTTCAATGGGGTTTAAGTCTGGGCTCTGACTAGGCCATGCAAGGACATTCACCTTTTTCTCCTTCAACCACTGTGTGGTCAGTTTTGCTGTGTGCTTTGGGTCATTGTCATGTTGGAAGGTAAACCTTCTTCCCATTGACAACTTTCTAGCAGAGGGCAGCAGATTTTCCTCAAGAATTTGACAGTATTTTGCCACATCCATGTTCTTTCTATCCTGACAAGTGCTCCAGTCCCTGCTGCAGAGAAACACCCCCATAACAGGATATTACCACTTCCATACTTTACTGTAGGAATGGTGTTATTTGGATGGTGAGCTGTGTTGGATTTCCGCCAGACATATCGTTTGGTGTTGAGGCCAAATAATTCATCTGACCATAACATCTTTTTCCATGTGGCCTCAGAATCTTCAAGGTGCGTTTTGGCAAAGCTCAGACATGGGTGGCTTTTTTCTTGCAACCCTCCTATACAAGCCACATTTGTGGAGAATTTGTGATATTGTTGTCACATGCACACAATGAACACTCTTCCTGCAACTGCTTCAGAGTTGCTGTAGGCCTCTTGGTAGCCTCTCTGACCAGTTTCCTCCTGGCTCTTTCATCCAGTTTGGAGCAACGTCCTGATCCAGGGAGGGTCTGTGTTGTACCAAATAACTTCCACTTCTTAATAATAGACTTCACTGTGCTTCTAGGCATTGATAAAGCCTTTGAAATTTTTTTGTATCCATCTCCTGACTTGTGCCTGTCCACAACTTTATCCCAGAGATCTTTTGACAGTGTCTTGCCACCCATAGTTGATTGTTTGCTTCAGTTGCACTACAAAATGCTCCAGGAAAGCTCTTTTCATGCTGAGCTAATCAAAATGATCACAGCTGAAAGTCAAATGGCTTTGTGTGCCATTGAGAAGGTGATTAGCTACACCTTCTCAATGGGTTGAGATGAGTTTACAAGTCATTTTTAGGAGGGAGGTGATCCTTTTTCCAACTCAGTGATTCTGGTTTTTTATTTATTTTTATTTTTTTCTGACATGTTGGTGTTATATCTTTCACTTGGATGTTATAAGTTGCACTGAGTAAATACAGCTGGATAAAACAAAAACTGTATCCGTCTTCATTTTATTCTAAAAAGCAACAAAATGTGATTATTTTAAAGGGGGGTGATTCTTTTCTATACTCACTGTATAAGCATTTATCTGTGATTGATTCAAGAAATATATACTCACCGTCCACTTTAATAGGAACACCTGTACACCTGCTCATTTATGCAGTTATCCAATTAGCCAATCATGTGGCAGCAGCACAGTGCAGAAAATCATGCAGATACAGGTCAAGCGCTACAGCTAATGTTCACATCAAAGATCAGAATGAAGAAAAAATGTGATCTCTGTGACGTTAACCATGGCATAGTTGTTAGTACCAGATGGGCTGGTTTGAGTATTTCATAAATTGCTGATCTCCTGGGATTCACACACACAACATTATCTAGAGTTTGCACAGAATGGTGTGAAAAACAAAAAACATGAGAAAATGAGAAATGTGCACTTGTGAAGCGACCAATGTATGGTTGCCACCTTCAGTGAGGTAAGATAAAGGACGTGCTCGCTGGAAAATTAAAAAATATTGCTGTTTATGTAACCATGTTACTGTTTATATGGATTTACAATTTCATTATTTCATCAACACCTATTATCATAGAATCATAGAGGAATGATGCTTTGACATTTATGGAATTTTTAATAGAAAAATAATAGGTTGACCCTATTTTTTTAAAGTAAAAATATACATAATATAGAATAATTAATTCATATTTATTAATTAAAATGTATGGGATAGGCTGATATGGTAATTTATTTAAACTTTTTAAACTGTAAACATCATTTATGAATTATAAAATAAATCTGTCTTTCGATGAAGAAAATGTTCACCTTCCAGGACGATAAAGATCCAAAGCAATCCAATAGTTGAGCCCAATGCCTCACCTTACCAAGCATGCAGGGTGGTTCACCCTTCAAGCAGAGGCTCCGTGCAGCTTTTCTTTTCCTGCCAGGTTTCACATGAGAAGGTGTCTGCGTTACTGACGGACTTTCATTCAAGTCCTCAGAAGCAGGTGACCCTGTATAACAATGCAATAAAAACAGTTAAAAAGAATGAGAATGGCGTTTTCACACTTGGCCCAAATACTTGACTCTGCACCCAGGATTGATTCTGGGTTTGTCTGGGGGAAGGATAGCAGATTTACCTTGACATGAAATAATTTCAAAAATTGGATAAGTTGTTCTATTGAGGTTGAACCATTACAGTCTGACCAGCACTGTTTATCTATGTATTAGGGAATGGAATATTCCAAGAGTAATTCTATCTATCGATCGAAAGTTGAATTAAATTCAATTCCATTTAATCTTATTTATACAGAGCTTTTAACCACAGACATTGTCACAAAGCAGCTTTACACAAATCTAGATATAAATTTCAAATTTGAAATAATAAAATTCTAATTTGAAATTTATAAATTTGTCCATAATGAGCAAGCCAGAGGTAATGGTGGCAAGAACAATATCCTTGAGATAACATGACGAAGAAACCTTGAGGTCTCATCTGGATGACACTGATTGTTTAAGTAAATGTACATTGTGCACAGACTGGAAGCAGGGACTCCAGCAAGGCTAGCGATGACAGCATAACTAAAAGAGAGAGCCAGAAGGTAACAGACATAAGGGTACCCAAGGACAGCCACTCCACCGTCAACAAACTTGAGTGAATGCGCAAGAATGGGGGTGTGAGGGTATAGGGCATTGACAGCATCCAAACATCCCTGTTTACGAAAACACTACATGCCCATGAACCCTCCAGATATGTGCCTTTATCTAAGAGAAAAACTTATTAGCAAAAGGCTTGACTAAACTAATGTTATCCGTCTAGATGTAAACAGTACTTCTATCTTGTCAGAATTAAGTAGAAGGAAGTTACTGAGCATCCAGTGTCTAATGTCCTTTACACATTCCTCAACTTTATTAAGCTGGTGTCTCTCATCTAGCTTTGCTGAAACAAAAAACTGTCATCAGCGTAACAGTAGAAGCTAATACAATGTTTACAAATAATTTTTCTCAGAGGTAGCATACAGAGAAAAGCAGTGGGTCTAAAACAAAATCATGTGAAACACCTAACTTTACCTTAGAATGCATAGAGAAGTCACCAATAACATCTACAAACTGATAACGATCAGTCAAATAAGACCTGAGCCAGGAGAGGTCCGTTCCCTTAACTCCAATAGCATTTTCAACAGCCACAGAGTCAGGACCAGGCTGCAGGTGGATTCTGCAGGGGCTTGAGAGGATAATGAAGTGGGTCTGAATGAGGTTAAAACCAGCCAGGTCCTGATCAATGGTGCTGAAGAGGGGAAAGGTGGTTGACTCATTCTGCTTCAGCATTGCAAGCACCGCCATCCCCACCATCATGGAGAAGCCAGTCAAGAGCCTTGGCAAGGTTTTTGACAGCACTCTGAGGGATGTAACATCTATCTATTCTACCTGCATGGACCTGGAGGGCTGGCATAGAGCAGTGGACCGGGCAGGATTGTCAGGTCAATTAAAGGCTTGGCTTTATGAGTATGGCATTCTGCACAGAATCCTGTGGTCACTCTTGGTGTGTGAAGTGACAATTTCAATTGTAGAAGCTTTGGGGCGGAAAATCAGCTCTCACCTCAGAAGGTGGCTGGGTCTGCCTAGGAGACTGAGCAGCATTGCACTGTATAGTCACAACAACAAGTTGCAACTGCCTCTCAGATCCTTGGAAGAGGGATTCAAGCAATCAAGAACAAGGGAAGTGTTGTAGTACAGGGAGTCCAACTACCCGAAGGTGGCCAAAGCCAGAATCAAGGTGAGGACCAGTAGAAAGTGGTAAGCTGAAGAAGCTCTTCTACAGGTCAAGTCAAAGCTGCACCAGAGCAAGCTGGTGGGAGTGGTGGTGTGAGGCAGAGTGGGGCTGGGATCCTTTCCTACTTCCCAGTTCGACACCATCAAAGGGAAAGAGAGGTGCTGCCTGGTTCAGAGGCAGGTGTGGGCAGCAATGGAGGAGGCGAGGACCAGCAGCCTGGTGGCTATGAAACAGCAAGGCACCTGGATGAGATGGGATAATGCACTGGAGAGAAAGGTGACCTGACCTGAGCTGTGGAAAGCAGATCCGCATCCAGTTCCTTGTGCAGGTAGTGTACAATGTGCTGCCTAGCTGGCTAACCTCCATACATAGGACAAAGCACATATTCCAGCATGCCTGCTGTGCTACAGAGGTGGAAACCTTGAGCACATCCTGAGCTGCTGCTCCAAGGCACTAGGGGAGGAGAGATACCACTGGCAGCATGACCAAGTCCTACAGGTCATTGGAAAAACCAGCAGTGCAGGAGATGAGTAGAGAAAGTGGTCCCACCCCTTAAAACAAGCCATTGCCATCGTTAGAGACGGGGAACAGTCAGTTTCTACTGCAAGTACATCTGCAGGAATCTTGGCCTCCACAACGGACTGGCAGCTGTTGAAAGGCCTGGAGAAACAGCTAAAATTCTCTTGGCATACTGTGATCACCAACTTGAGGCCAGGCATCCTCCTTGTGTCTGAATCCACCAGGCAAGGAACCCTAGGTCCCCTGGAAAGATAATTTAGAGGAGGCCTTGAAAGGAAACTCACTAAGTATGAGGGACTTGTTAGATGTCTAGACTTCAGGCAGTCATTGACTGCAAATGATTTGCATTCAAGTATTAAAAAGAATCTTTATATTTATTATTGTTAGTTTGTCCAATTACTTTTAAACCTGTGAAAATGGAGGGACTATGTAAAAAATGGCTGTGATTCCTAAATAGTAATATTTCCTAAATGTAATATTATTGTTAAACTCCTTGAATTAAACACTTCAATCACATCTTGATTGCTTCATTTCAAATACATTGTGCTGGTGTACAGAGGCAAAAGTACAAAAAATGTGTCACGGTGCAAATACTTATGGGCCTGACAATATATCCGGCTGGCCATTCAGAAGAAGCAGTTTGATTATATGCTGTATTACATCCCCAATTCCAAAAAAGTTGGGACAAAACACATGTTATTCACAGTAGAACATAGAAAACATATCAAATGTTTAAACTGAGTAAATGTACCATTTTAAGAAAAAAATAAAGCAATTTTGAATTTGATGGCCACAACACGTTTCAAAAAAGATGAGACGGGGGCAACAAGAGGCTTGAACTTTGCTAAAAAGAAACAGCTGGAGGTTAATTGGCAACAGATCAGTAACATGATTGGGTATAAAAAGAGTATCTTTAGCGAGGCAGAGTCTTTCAGAAGTAAAGATGGGCAGAGGTTCACCAATCTGCGAAAAACTGTGTCTACAATTTGTGGAACAATTTCAGAATAATGTTCCTCAACGTAAAATTGTGAAGACTATGAATATCTTATCATCTACTGTACATAATATCATCAAAAGTTTCCGAGAATCTTGAGAAATCTCTGTGCGCAAAGGACAAGGGTGAAAATCAATATTGCATGCCCATGATCTTCAGGTCCTCAGGCGGCACTGTATTAAAAACAGGCATGATTCTGTAATGGAAATCACTGCATGGGCTCAGAAACACCTCCAGAACTCATTGTCTGTGAACACAGTTTGCCGTGCCATCCACAAATGCTGGTTAAAGCTCTATCATGCAAAGAAGAAGCCATATGTGAACATGATCCAGAAATGCAGCCGTCTTCTCTGGGCCAACGCTCATTTAAAATGGACTGAGGCAAAGTGGAAAACTGTTCTGTGGTCAGATGAATCAAAATTTGAAATTCTTTTTGGAAACCATGGATGCAGCGTCCTCTAAACTAAAAAGGACTAAAGAGGAGAGGGACCATCTGGCTTGTTATCAGCGCTCAGTTCAAAAGCCTCCATCTCTGATGGTATGCGGGTGCATTAGTGCCTATGGAATGGACAACTTGCACATCTGGAAAGGCACCAACAATGCTGAAAGGTATATACAGGTTTTAGAGCAACATATACTTCCATCCAGATTCCATCCCATCTTTACTTCTGAGAGACTCTGCCTCTCTAAGATTCTCTTTTTATACCCAATCATGTTACTGACCTGTTGCCAATTAACCTAATTAGTTGCAAAATGTTCCTCCAGCTGTTTCTTTTTAATAACACATTTCCAGCCTTTTGTTGCTCCTATCCCAACTTTTTTGAGACGTGTTGCGGCCATGAAATTCAAAATTATTTAATTTTTTTTCTTAAAATGGTACATTTTATGTTCTATTCTGTGTTCTATTGTGAATAACATATGGATTTATGAGATTTGCAAATCATTGCATTCTGTTTTTATTTACATTTTACACAGCATCCCAACTTTTTTGGAATTGGGGTTGTAGATGACTAGAGTAACAGGTCTCTGGTGTGGTCAGTTTTTTTTGACCTCTTCAATGTCACAGGGTACAGTGCTCCATACTCCCTCAACATGTGCTGGAACATTAGAAACAGAAGGCAGACGAGGGGCATATTCTGAATTCCTTGGTGAATTTGCAGATTTTATCTCGAACCTGGTTGTTTCTCTAGACAAAGCATTAATTGTTGGTGACTTTAATATTCATTTTGATAACCCGGAAGACCCTCTGAGAACAGCGGTTGTGTCTATTCTAGATTCAGTAGGGGTAAATCAGAATGTAATAGGACCCACTCATAATGGTGGTCACACTCTTGACCTTATACTGACATACGGATTAAATATGGAAAATATAGTCACATTTCCGTAGTCTGAGGCTATCTCAGATCATTATCTCATCTAATGTAAATTGCGTACTTGCCACACTACCGCATCAAACGTGCATTCACATTAGCTACTGCACAGAGTTTTATCAATAACCTCCCAGAGATATCCGCTATGATTCAGTCAACGTCTGATCCCAAAGAACTTGATCAGGCGACTGAATGCTTAGAGTCAATGTTCTGCTACATGCTAGAAAAGGTAGCTCCACTTAAAAGAAAAATAATTAGAGAGAAAATGCTGGCACCCTGGTATAACGATCATACACACACCTTAAAACAGACCACTCGACAATTAGACCGTAAATGGCGTCAAACCAATTTGGTAGTGTTTCAAACAGCATGGAAGGAGAGCCTCCTGAACTATAGGAAATCTCTTAGTACTGCTAGATCACCCTATCTCTTCACCTTAATTGAAGATAACAATAAATAATCCTAAATTCTTATTTAATACTGTAGCAAAATTAACTAGGAATATAACCGCCACAGAAACATGCACACAATCATTATATAGCAGCGATGATTTCATGAATTTTTTCATGAAAATTAGACAAAAAATTCAGACTATTAATTTAAAACCAGACAGTCTTATAACTTACCCTGTAGATAATAATATAACAATATCAGATCAATGATTAGAGAGACCTTACCTACATGTTTCTTCAAACGATTCCAGAAGTAATCAAACCTTTCTAAAAATAATCAATTCTTACCTTAGCACTGTCTATGTACCTAAATCATTTAAACTAGCAGTTATCAAACCCCTGATTAAAAAACATGATCTTGACCCCTGTCAATTGTCCAGTTATAGGCCAATATCAAATCTCCCCTTTATCTCCAAGATCCTAGAAAAGGTTGTAGCACAGCAGCTATGCTCATACCTACATAGAAATAACATTCATGAAATGTATCAGTCAGGAGTTAGGCCTCATCATAGCACAGAGCCAGCGCTGGTTAAAGTGGTAAAGGACCTACTACTGGCCTCTGATCAGGGTTGTGTCTCCATGCTTGTGTTGCTTGACCTTAGTGCAGCCTTTGATACAACTGATCATACTATTCTCCTTGGTAGACTAGAAAATGTTTTTGGCATTAAGGGAATGGCCCTCTCCTGGCTCAGGTCTTATTTGACTGATCGCTATCAGTTTGTAGATGTAAATGGTGACTTCTTTATACATACTGAGGTAAAGTTTGGTGTTCCACAAGGTTCTGTTTTAACCCACTGCTTTTTTCTGTATATATGCTACCTCTGGGTCAAATTATTCATAAACATGGAATTAGCTTCCACTGTTATGCTGATGACACACAGTTGTATGTTTCAGCAAAGCCAGATAACAGACACCAGCTTAATAAAGTTGAGAAATGTGTAAAGGACCTTAGACACTGGATGCTTATTAACTTCCTCTTACTTAGTTCTGACAAGACAGAAGTACTTGTACTAGGACCACATGCAACAAGTTTTCTGATTACATAGTAACTCTGGATGGCCTTTCTGTTTCTTCATGTACAACCATAAAAGACCTTGGTGTAATTATTGACTCCAGTCTTTCATTTGACGCCCATGTAGATAATATTACTAGGACAGCCTTCTTTCACCTCAGAAATATTGCTAAGATAAGAAATATAATGTCACTACACGATGCAGAAAAATTAGTGCATGCTTTCGTCACCTCTAGCTTGGATTACTGTAATGCCTTACTGTCTGGATGTTCCAATAGGTGCATAAACAATCTCCAGTTAGTCCAGAACGCAGCAGCCAGAGTCCTTACTAGAACCAGAAGATATGACCACATCACTCCTATCTTATCCACACTGTATTGGCTCCCAGTGAAATTTTGCATTGATTATAAAATACTACTATTGACCTATAAAGCACTAAATGGTCTTGCACCACAGTATCTAAGCAAACTTTTGGTCTTTTATGATCCGACACGCCTACTTTGATCAAAAGGTGCAGGCTATTTGTTGGTACCTCAAATAGTGAAGGCTACAGCAGGGGGAAGAGCTTTCTCTTACAAAACCCCACAGTTATGGAACAGCCTTCCAGTTAGTGTTCGGGACTCAGACACAGTCTCAGTGTTTAAGTCCAGGCTGAAAACATATTTGTTTAGTCAAGCTTTCTGTGAAGTTTTTTTTTCTTAGGTAAAGGAGCAGATCTAGAGGTCTCACAGGCATAGAATGTTGTGGTGAACTGGGATGTTTGGATGCTGTCGCCCTCCCACTTTCACACGTTCACCCAGGTTTGTTGATGGTGGAGTGGTTGGCCACCTTATGTCCCAAGACTCCCTCATGTCTGTGTTACCTTCTGGTTCTCCCTTTTAGTTATGCTGTCATAGCTAGTCTTGCCGGAGTCCCTGCTTGCACTCACGCAAAGTATATTGTCCTTGACCATTACAGGACAATAAGCATACCTAATAATCTCTTTCTCTCCCTCTCTCTCTCTTTCTGTCGAGCTACACGTGATACCCCTGATATGCCAGCGCTGCTGAGGATGGCCCCACATGGTGCAGCCTAAAGATCATTGAGATTACTGAGGATGGTACCACTTAAAAACCATAAAGATGGCTTTGGACCTCAGTTCATATGAACAGTTATGCTGTGATGGCTTAGCTACAATTACACAAACAGTTTTGCACACAAGTCTCCATCAGTGAACAGTCATGTAAAAACTGAAATGAATTTTCCTGGTTACACAACTGCACTATTTGAACATGCAGTATTAGCAATCTGTTGTTACCCAGATGAGGATGGGTTCCCTTTTGAGTCTGGTTCCTCTCAAGGTTTCTTCCTCATATTGTCTCAGGGAGTTTTTCCTTGCCACCGTCACTTGTGGCTTGTTCAATGGGGATAAATTCACACATTTAAAATCTATATCCTGAATTTATATATTTCTGTAATTTCTTTGATACAATGAATTTGAATGTTAACAATACATACAGCCGTGGCCAAAAGTTTTGAGAATGACACGAATATTAATTTTTACAAAGTCTGCTGCCTCAGTTTTTATGATGGCAATTTGCATATACTCCAGAATGTTATGAAGAGTGATCATAACACTCTTTGCCATGAAAATGAACGTAATCCCAAAAAAACATGTCCACTGCATTTCAGCCCTTCCACAAAAGGACCAGCTGACATCATGTCAGTGATTCTCTTGTTAACACAGGTGAGAGTGTTAATGAGGACAAGGCTGGAGATCACTCTGTCATGCTGATTGAGTTAGAATAACAGACTGGAAGCTTTAAAAGGAGGGTGGTGCTTGAAATTATTGTTCTTCCTCTGTTAACTATGGTTACCTGCAAGGAAACACATGCAGCCATCATTGCTTTGCACAAAAAAGGATTCACAGGCAAGGATATTGCTGCTAGTAAGATTGCACCTAAATCAACCATTTATCGGATCATCAAGACCTTCAAGGAGAGAGGTTCAACTGTTGTGAAGAAGGCTTCAGGGTGCCCAAGAAAGTCCAGCAAGCACCAGGACCGTCTCCTAAAGTTGATTCAGCTGCGGGATCGGGGCACCACCAGTGCAGAGCTTGCTCAGGAATGGCAGCAGGCAGGTGTGAGTGCGTCTGCACGCACAGTAAGGCGAAGACTTTTGGAGGATGGCCTGGTGTCAAGAAGGGCAGCAAAGAAGCCACTTCTCTCCAGGAAAAACATCAGGGACAGACTGCTATTCTGCAAAAGTACAGGGATTGGACTGCTGAGGACTAGGGTAATGTCATTTTCTCTGATGAATCCCCTTTCCGATTGTTTGGGGCATCTGAAAAAAAGCTTGTCCGGAGAAGAAAAGGTGAGCGCTACCATCAGTCCTGTGTCATGCCAACAGTAAAGCATCTTGAGACCACTCATATGTGGGGTTGCTTCTCAGCCAAGGGAGTGGGCTCACTCATAATTTTGCCTAAGAACACAGCCATGAATAAAGAATGGTAAAAAACATCCTCAGAGAGCAACTTCTCCCAACCATCCAAGAACAGTTTGGTGACGAACAATGCCTTTTCCAGCAGGATAGGGTACCTTGCCACAAGGCAAAAGTGATAACGAAGTGGCTCGGGGAACAAAACATCGACATTTTGGGTCCATGGCCAGGAAACTCCCCAGAATTTAATCCCATTGAGAATTTGTGGTCAATCCTCAAGAGGAGGGTGGACAAACAAAAACCCACAAACTCTGACAAACTCCAAGCATTGATTATGCAAGAATGGGCTCCCATCAGTCAGGATGTGGCCCAGAAGTTGATTGACAGCATGCCAGGGCGAATTGCAGAGGTCTTGAAAAAGAAGGGTCAACACTGCAAATATTGACTCTTTGCATAAACTTCATGTAAATGTCAATAAAAGCCATTGACACTTATGAAATGCTTGTGATTATACTTCAGTAACAGTTAGTAACATCTGACAAAAAGATCTAAAAACACTGAAGCAGTAGACTTTGTGAAAATTAATATTTGTGTCATTCTCAAAACTTTTGGCCACGGCTGTACAATGAATTAATTGTTAAAAAGCGCTATACAAATAAAACTGAATTGAATTTAATTGAAGTGAATGCAACTTATTAACATATTAATAAGTTAGCATTACTCTCTTTGCCAACACTGATCAAATGCAATGAGATTCCAAATAATCATTTGGAAATTCCCACAAAGTGGCACTTACTGTAACTACTCCCATTTGGAACACCTAACAACTATTATGCTTCTACTCAGCAGAGATGTCATCAGAGTCTATAAAGTCTGGAGACAAATGAACGGGCCACATGATGCACCTTATGCACAGAAACTGGATCCGGGTTGGGTGATTGTGGGAGATGTGTGCCTTGGAGAAAATGGCAGCCTTTCTCTCTTTGAGCCATGTCCTCACCGCTATACTATAAAATAAAGATCCAGTTACAAAAACACTCTGACATAGATCATGTTGCTGATGACTATGATGTGTTCAAGAGAACGAAGAATGGTGATTAAATAGCTCCTTCAGTTGAGGACTAGCAGTTCTTGGATATATGAACCAGCTAGTCTATAAGGTCAAAGATAACAGCTGGGTGGCACCTTTTAGAGTCCCTCAGCCATGCCTCCCCAACAACCAATCACAGGCAGTAGAATGCCTCAACTCATAACTAGCCTCAAACAGAAAAGAGGTCATGAAAGCATTCCCATCTGAATATCATGCCTGTGACCTTAAATGCTTAGACCTAGGCCTTATTTCATCTCATAAATATGTAATGCAATGTCACTATATGATGCAGAAAAACTAGTTCATGCTTTAGTTACCTCTAGGTTGAATTATTGTAATGCATTGGTGTCTGGATGTTTCAGTAGGTGAATAAACAAGCTCCAGATAGTCCAGAATGCAGTATCCAGAGCCTTTACTAGAACCAGAAAATATGACCACATCACCCGTATCTTATCCTCACTGCACTGGCTCCCAGTAAAATTTCACATTGATTTTAAAATACTAATATTGACATAGAAAGCACTGAATGGTTTCACACCAGATTACCTGAGAGAACTTTTGGTCTTTTATGATCTGCCATCCCTACTTCAATCAAAAAGTACAGGCTCTTTGTTGGTACCTTGAATAATGAAGGCTACAGCATGGCTGAGCTTTTTACAAAGCCCCCCAGTTATGGAACAGCCTTCCAATTAGTGTTCAGGACTCAGACACAGTCTCAGTCCTTGAGTCTAAGCTGCAAACCTATTTGTTTAGTCAAGTCTTTTGTTAATAGAGTTTCTCTTAAGTAAAGTTGCAGATCTGGAAGGTTCATGGGCATAGAATGTTTTGGTAAACTGGGATGTTTGGATGCTCTTGCCCCCCACTCTCACACATTCACTCACGTTTGTTGACGGTGGAGTGGCTGGCTGCCACTCAGGGAGCCCTCATGTCTGTGTTACTTCTGGCTCTCCCTCTTATTTATTCAATCATAGCTAGTCTTGCCGGAGTCCCTGATGGTACATCTTTCTAAACCTAATAATCTGTGTGATAACTTCAGTTTAATATTTGAGACTTAAAGTTAAAACTCTAATAATGCTCAAACTCAAGTTCCTTTGAACACGCATAGCACTGCTTGACTTATAGACTAGTTATGACTTATAATTTAACTTGTACCAGAATGATGGGAAGAGAAGAGTATGGAGAAGAGAAGGAACTGCTCATAATCCGAAGCATGCCACCTTATCTTATGGCATGGGCATGTATGGCTGCCAATGGAACTGGTTCCCTTGGATTTATTGATGGTATGATTGCTGACAAAAGCAGCAGGATGAATATTGAAATGTGCAGGGCTATATGATCTCCTCAGATACAGCCGGATGCTTCAAATGGACAAGGACCTGAAGCATACTTCGAAAACAAACCAAAACTTTT
This sequence comes from Cranoglanis bouderius, assembly GCA_023630585.1. Taxonomy (NCBI): domain Eukaryota; kingdom Metazoa; phylum Chordata; class Actinopteri; order Siluriformes; family Cranoglanididae; genus Cranoglanis; species Cranoglanis bouderius. The sequence continues at coordinate 13,644,307 of CM042555.1, read as the reverse complement.
TAAGTTTATGCTCTTGGCCAAGTCATTCACCTGACCTGAATTCAACTGAGCATGCATTTTACTTGCTGAAGCCAAAAACAAAACACACCCCAAGAACAAGCAGGAACTGAAGTAAGCTGCAGTCAAGGCCTGGCATAGCATCACCAGGGAAGAAACCCAGTGTCTGGTGGTGTCTGTGGATTCCAGACTTGAGGCAGCCATTGACTGCAAAGGATTTGCATTAAATAAAGTATTAAAAATGACAATTTACTTTTTTTTTCTTTCTCTTTTTTCTTTTCGATTACTATTGGTATATATTAAACATATATGTACATGTGATAAAATCCTTCTGCATTTTCATAGGAAATTGCGACTATAAATCTTGTATAAAACTTCAGGTAGAGTGGACATTATTTATTAACAAGCATCTGAGAAGAACTTATATACTTAAAAAAAAAATATATAAAAGAAATTATTTGATAATACATTAGTGACAAACTGCACATTAGTTTACTCATGTTCAGAATATTAAAAACGTGTGACTTTGGTCTCATTAAAATAACAGAAGAGGTTTATTTTGGCTTCAAGGCAATTAATTTATCACCCAGTTCAATCTCTTGTACTTAAGAAAGACATCATGTTCTTCAGACACAATCAGTTATTAAGATTACACATTAATGCAATAAGCTGGACCTCTGTACTTATCTGAGAAGAATCTTCTAATCAGTTACTGTCTTAGTCTCTCTCAAGGAGACCACGCTGTATTATCTCAGTCTACTAATTCCAACCACAGAGTGATCACAAGTACACTCCCCTGTAAGTCTCAGGAAATTGAGCTGCTATGGACTACTTTTTTCCATAGTTAATTTTTATTGATAATTTGATGTATTTTGTTAAGTTATATATAAAACCAAATAATTAGCTAATCAGCTAATGAAGGCCATTTGAATTACAATGCAAGAATGAATCAGTGCATAAGAGCAAAATAAACATTAAAGACTGACGAATGGATGGAAGTAAGTACATTAACAAATGGAAGTGGCAGACGCTGAATTAGTTAACTGGGTTTTGCCTACATAGTCTAAATCATGTCTTATATTTACGGTTGAGAAAGAACTATGAATTTGAAATGCATTTTAACAATTAAGGTGCCAAAAATAATTCTTTGGAGTGATGCCACAGGAAAAAAAAACATTTTTAGTTTCCTAAAAAGTCCTTTGTTGGATGGATAATTTTTGTTGCTGTCACAGAGAAGGCGGAATCACCATCTATAGCAGAAAATTATTTTTTAACTTACAGCGGTATCTTTACAGAGTAAATAGACCAGGATGAAAGACAATCCATTATTAGGCACATATAAAAAGTCTACACACACCCCTGTTAAAATGGCAGGTTTTTGTGAAGTAAAAGAATGACACCAAGATAAATCGTCAGATTTTTTCTCACCTTAAATATGGCAATTGCAATATATATATATCTGTATGTATGTGTATATATATATATATATATATATATATATATATATATATATATATATATATATATATATATATATATATATATATATACAGATAAAATGAAAACCAATCAAACTTTTATAGGGAAAAAAAATAAATAAATAAACTTGCAATAACCCAGTGTGTAGACCCATAAGATAAGACATTTTGAAGCATCTTTTGATTTAATTAAGCCACTCGGTCTTTTGGGGTAAGAGTCTATCAGCGTGGCACATCTTGACTTGGCAATATTTTGCCACTCTTTCTTGCAAAAACATTCTAGATCTGTCAAATTGTGAGGGCATCTCCTGTGCACAGCCCACTTGAGGTCACCCCACAGATTTTTTGTTGGATTCAACTCTGGCTAGATAATTCAAAAACATTGAACTTCTTTTGGTTAAGCCATTCCTTTGTTGATTTGAATCCATGCTCTGGGTCACTGTCATACTGAAAGGTGAAATTCCTTTTCATCTTCAGCTTACTAGCAGACACCTGAACATTTTGCACTAAAATTGGCTGAAATTTGTAGCTATTCATGATTCCCTCCACCTTGATAAAACCCGCAGTTCTGGCTGAAGAAAAGCAGCACTAAAGCATGATGCTGCCACCACCATGCTGCACTGTGGGTATGGTGTTCTTTTGTTGATGTATTTTTTTCTTTTGCACCCAACATACCTTTTGGAATGATTTAATTATTATACCTTTTGGTATAATAGTCTCATCAGACCATAACACATTTTGCCACATGGTAACATGGGGTGATTTAGTTGAGCTTGGATGTTTTTTGTGACAAAGGGCTTCCATCTAGCCATCATACCCCTTAGCCCAGACATATTAAGAACATGAGAGATTGTTGTCACATGCAGAGAGTAATCAGTACTTGTCCAATATTCCTTTCGACAGTGAGACTTTGTCAGGCTTTGTCAGCTCCTTGCAGACCATGACTTCAGCAGTCAGATGAAACCAAGAAGATGTGAAGAAAATCCTACAGAAACAGCTGGTCTTTATTTGGGGTTAATCTGAATAATTTAATTGAAGACAGCTGTATGATAATTACTTTTGAACATGAGATTGAATGTGATTGGTTCATTCTGAACACAGACTCATCCCCAATTATAAAAGGGTGCACACACTTATGCAACAACATTATTGTAACTTCTTGTTTCTCCTATTTTCCCTTCAAATGTTTCTAATTGTTTTTCACATAATTTTTATACGTTGTAATTTCACAGTGAGGGTGGAAAAAGTTCTGACATGATTTATCTTGGTTTGATTTTTTTTCATCACAAAAACTTGCCATTTTAACAGGGGTGTGTAGACTTTTTATATCCACTGTAACATATCTAATCATGTTGAGGTCTTGTGTAGTGCTTACTCAATTTATTTTGAAATGATCCTGTTCTTTATTAGGGACATGACTTTCACATGTCAAATCAGGAATAGAAGTCTAATACATTCCTCTCGCTCTCATCTGATGACAGGTTGTGATGCTGTTGAGAGTCAGGTTTGAACATGGCACTGCTCTGTTTTGGTATCATGATAAAGGTAGGAGACATTGTGCTACTCAGATGGCATGCTTGGTTGAGATTTTCCTGTGGCTTCCAGGCCGTCTCAGACAGGTGTGAGTCACGAGGGCTCAACAAGGCATCGATCTTGCCCATCACAATGTCCTGCAAATGCTGTTTTTCTCTTGCAGCAGCTTCCCAGACCACCTCCAGTTCATTCTCCACCTCTCTGTCAGTGAGAGAGAGAAACAGGGAGAAAGATAAAGAGATGTAAATACAAGTCTCTCTTACATCTAAATCCTCCAGAGGCACAGAACAGTAATGACTTTTATTTAGCTTTTTAATCACAGGTAGTGAAACCTCAATTGACTATGATGAAGAACACTTATGCCAGACACCCAAACACTTTACTATAAAGACAATCTAAGTACAGAAGATAGCAAATACATACATGTACACAATGACGTACACAATGACATACACACCAAATTCTAAGCCATGGGCTTAAATGTGCAGGGAGAGCTGATGATGCAAAAGACACACGGAGGACAAAGACAGGTAAAAGAGTAGGAGGTGGAAGATGTAAAGCCTCTGCAAGCCACAGCTGGGTTACAATACCCATCATTATCTGTAAATGAGGCAAAGCATGGACGTCATCTCAGAGAAACAAAGGGGAAGAGTGTGAAAGAAATTTTCCAACTACTGACTCTTACACCATAATGACCATATACTCCAGACTTATACACAATCATCAGTGACGATCAAATCCCACAGGAATAAGTTTTTGTGAGAAGGTATGATTATTGTGAATGACAGCTATACAGATAGAAAGGAAACATGGAAAGAATGGAAGTAAAAGAAGAGGGGAAAAAACAAGGAAAGGTAAGTTAAAGGTAAGCAGGTACGTCCACATTCCAAAATTTCAGGGACAGATGTACTATGCAAAAGTCTCAGGCACATGTAAAGAAATGCTGTAAAGTAAAGAAAAAAATTTTTTTCAATTAAAAACTTCTATAAAGAGCAGTAAACAGCACTAAACTAAACAGTCAATATCTGTGTGACAAACCTTTCCACTCAAAAATACATCAGCACAGTTTGTCTGGAGACATTGACGGTCACAATTGCTTCTGGTTTTGCATTTAATTTTTGTTGGAAAAAGTAATGTTTGGGAATCTATTTCTTTACTGATGCGATCATGCAGAAGTCATAAAATAAACATCTAAGACAAAGTTAGTAATACAAATATGTTGTGTACATCCATCTATCAATGTCAATCACAGCAACACTAGCCACTAACATTGGGGTCTGTGAGCTCCTGCATGCAGAAGAGGAAGATAGCATTTTCCTCCGAGCGTGTTACGCTGCCCTGTGATGCAACATGAGCAGCAGTTCAAAAAGATTCAGTTGGATACCTTCACATATCTCAGAGGAGGCAAGTGTTAGCCTTCACCTGACATAGACCAAATATAGCCCAACACCCAGATAACACCATTCCTGTGATCAAGCATGGTGGTGGTAGCATCATGCTCTAGGGTTGCTTTTCAGCAGGAAGAACTGGAAAACTTGTTGCTATCACAGGTAACATGGATGGAGCCAAATATAAGCAAATTATTGAGGAAAACCTGTTCCAGTCACCTAGACATCTGCATTTAGGATGAAAATATACAGTATGTTCCACCAGGACAATGACCCAAAGCACAGGAATGGCTTGACAAAAAAACGGTTTGTGTTTTGGATTGGCCGAGTCAAAGCCCAATTGAAAATATGTGGCATGACCTGAAAATTGCTTTCCGCCAATGTTCGCCATCTGATTTGGTAGAGTTTGAGGAATTTTGCATTGAGGAATGGAAGTAAGTGCCAAAACCAAAATGGGATACCTATTAAATGACATATACACCTCATAGTGAGGTGCATAAGTCACTGTCAAAAAGCTTTGGACTAAAGAGGAAATGCTATTTCAGCATTAAAAAATAACAAATTTATTTTTTGTTAAAGACCGCACTTGTGTCAAGTAAATTGGTGTCTAGGGCATTAATGCGGTCATTTCTTTGATGTATGTGCTATATCCAGGGTTGACAGTTCTCCAAGGTCCTAAAATGGCCTTGTATTATTACACGTCATCATTAATTGTGGGGTGCAAAAACCTAAGTACATCAGGCCGAAAGTGATTGACTACACAATTATGGCTGTTGAATACTGATGCCTTTTGGTGTGGACACTCTGTGGCTTTGGACCATCATGTCCTCTTTTATGAGCCTCTGACTCTTCTTACCAATGTCATTGTTGATCACTGGACTGAAGAATCCTACATTTATTTTGTTTTTGACACAGAACCAACATTTTATTCAGAAACGGGAACGAAGGAAGACATGCGTGTAAACTGTGTTATTGTTGTGCTTGCTGAATCAGCCTATAAGCTGTCGTTATGACAGATCAATTAGCCGAGCCATCTGTTGAGCAGACCCAAAGTGCAGTCACCAAAGCATGCACACACCCACCCACACACACACACACACACACACACACACACACACACACACACACACACACACGAGGTCATTTATGAGTCATTATTGTTCCTGCGCATGTGTGTGTGGTTATTAATGCTCTGTAGATTGCACTCATAATTTATGACATTCTGTGAAAGCCAAACAGATGGTACTTGAAAGAAATGCAACAGAAGAGGTGGAATCACTGCACCGTTCACACACACAGAGTTCGGATCCAGACAACTGCAGACGCACATAAACGCACGTACAAAGAAGCATCATGTGTGTAAAGTGCAGTAAGCTTTGTGCGTGAGCATAAATGAGCAGTAATAATTTCAGATCCCTGTCCCATGTCTCTTACTGTCCCTGTTGTTTTTACCACAGGTAACCAATATTAAATGCATAAATACACTATTAGTTACTCAATCATTAAATAATTGATGACTATCAATTAATCAATCACACCAACCTGGTAAAATGCTCAAAACGATTATTTATTTGTTTTTGTTTGTTTGTTGTCCGTCCGTTCTTTTGTCTATTCATTCATTCCTTACATGGAGAAAGAGATCAGAAGACAGACAGCATCTTAATCAGAAACACTGCTTATCTTGTTGATAGAATATTTTATGGATCAGTTTATAAACAACACTTAAAGTGAGCTGTAAGCATAGCAGACGAGTGCTTGGCCAACTTATTCTTCGAACAGTATGTATGTTGCTTTTAAAAAAAAGTACAAATAGGATTAAGAAAAACAATGGTATTAATTACATGGCATTTAGCATAAATAGCCTACATCATGATCATTATGATTTTATGACCTATTTCCATACATTGTAGCCCATGCAGATTATTCAATGAACCACTCTTTACCAGTGTTCTATTTCTGAGAGTTTTCCATGAATAAATCCTCCAGTTGCAGCAATGCCTGTGACAGTACAGCCGTGGCCAAAAGTTTTGAGAATGACACAAATATTAATTTTCACAAAGTCTACTGCTTCAGTGTTTTTAGATCTTTTTGTCAGATGTTACTAACTGTTACTGAAGTATAATCACAAGCATTTCATAAGTGTCAATGGCTTTTATTGACAATTACATGAAGTTTATGCAAAGAGTCAATATTTGCAGTGTTGACCCTTCTTTTTCAAGACCTCTGCAATTCGCCCTGGCATGCTGTCAATCAACTTCTGGGCCACATCCTGACTGATGGCAGCCCATTCTTGCATAATCAATGCTTGGAGTTTGTCAGAGTTTGTGGGTTTTTGTTTGTCCACCTGCCTCTTGAGGATTGACCACAAATTCTCAATGGGATTAAGGTCTGGGGAGTTTCCTGGCCATGGACCCAAAATGTCGATGTTTTGTTCCCCGAGCCACTTCATTATCACTTTTGCCTTGTGGCAAGGTGCCCCATTATGCTGGAAAAGGCATTGTTCGTCACCAAACTGTTCTTGGATGGTTGGGAGAAGTTACTCTCTGTGGATGTTTTTGTACCATTCTTTATTCATGGCTGTGTTCTTAGGCAAAATTGTGAGTGAGCCCACTCCCTTGGCTGAGAAGTAACCCCACACATGAGTGGTCTCAGGATGCTTTACTGTTGGCATGACACAGGACTGATGGTAGTGCTCACCTTTTCTTCTCCGGACAAGCTTTTTTCCAGATGCCCCAAACAATCGGAAAGTGGATTCATCAAAGAAAATGACATTACCCCAGTCCTCAGCAGTCCAATCCCTGTACTTTTTGCAGAATAGCAGTCTGTCCCTGATGTTTTTCCTGGAGAGAAGTGGCTTCTGTGCTGCCCTTCTTGACACCAGGCCATCCTCCAAAAGTCTTCGCCTTACTGTGCGTGCAGACGCACTCACACCTGCCTGCTGCCATTCCTGAGCAAGCTCTGCACTGGTGGTGCCCCGATCCCACAGCTGAGTCAACTTTAGGAGATGGTCCTGGCGCTTGCTGGACTTTCTTGGTCGCCCTGAAGCCTTCTTCACAACAGTTGAACCTCTCTCCTTGAAGGTCTTGATGATCCGATAAATGGTTAATTTAGGTGCAATCTTACTAGCAGCAATATCCTTGCCTGTGAATCCCTTTTTGTGCAAAGCAATGATGGCTGCACGTGTTTCCTTGCAGGTAACCATAGTTAACAGAGGAAGAACAATAATTTCAAGCACCACCCTCCTTTTAAAGCTTCCAGTCCGTTATTCTAACTCAATCAGCATGACAGAGTGATCTCCAGCCTTGTCCTCGTTAACACTCTCACCTGTGTTAACGAGAGAATCACTGACATGATGTCAGCTGGTCCTTTTGTGGAAGGGCTGAAATGCAGTGGACATGTTTTTGGGGGATTAAGTTCATTTTCATGGCAAAGAGGGACTTTGATTAGAGGGAAAGAGGGAAATTAATTGCAATTCATCTGATCACTCTTCATAACATTCTGGAGTATATGCAAATTGCCATCATAAAAACTGAGGCAGCAGACTTTGTAAAAATTAATATTTGTGTCATTCTCAAAACTTTTGGCCACGGCTGTACTGGGTTTTCCCTGCCTTGAACAGTTGATCACTCATTCAACCTTAAAGGAGAATGGATGTTTTCTTCTGTGTGAGTTAGTGGTATTACTCAGACACGCACGTGCCTGGACCACACCAATCATCAGATTGAGCAACTTATCACACATTAAAAACATTCTGCTTAGAGATTTTGCTTTGATCATGTCCTTGGCAGTTTACATTTCACTGGACGCAAATACTGCTTCTGCTATTCTGCTAAAGACTTGTGGGGTTAAATTGGTAGATGCATATTCCACTACCTTCATGTCCGTGTCCAGATGAGTGTATAAAACATATATACCTATATATCTGCTCATTCATGCAATTATCCAATCAGCCAATAATGTGGTAGATATCATTGTGCACTAACATCATGCAGATATAAGTCAAGAGCTTGAATTAATGTTCACAATAAACATCAGTGACTTTGACTGTGGCATAGTTGTTGGTGCCAGACGGGCTGGTTTGAGTGTTTCAAAAACTGCTGATCTCCTAGATTTTCAAACACATGAACAGTCTTTACTGTTTACACTGAATGGTGCAAAAAACAAACAAACAAACAAAAAACCATCCAGTGTGCAGCAGTTCTGTGGGAAAAATGCCTTGTTGATTTTCTGTCAGCTAAGTACAGGAATCTGAGGATACAGTGGGCACAGGTTCAGGACACTGAATAGTTGAAGATTAGAAGAACACCACCTGGTCTTTTTCCAACCTTCAACTGTCCAGTTGAAGCCACATGACACAATGAGTGTATATCACATATAGTAGAAATACAACTACATGCTTACAAGACCGTGAGGGAAATCTAAAACTAGAGATCTAAATTAGTTAACTGATAGTTAACTTGTAACAATACATATTTTCGTGAAAGTATGTGAATTTTCTTTAAACATTATTGAATGTAACACACACTTACTGTCATGTGAAAAAATAAGTACACGCATGGAAATGGTTGGCTTTTTGACATATTTTGTCCACTCTTCCATGCAATTCTCTTTCTAGTTGCAAGATGTTTGAGGGTTTTCTTGTATGTACTGCCCGTTTCAAGCCTAAGCAGGTTCACTGGCACCTAATCTTGAACACCTGATTCTAATTTTATGGATTTGAAGGTATGATAAATGTAGGGGTGTACTTACTTTTTTTCCATGTGATTGATCTGTTTTTTGTTCATTTAAATTGTGGAAATGACTACAATATGTCATTTGATAGTGTATCAACTTTATTAATAGGTACTGTTTCAAAGAGGATCAAATGTTTGCTTGTCCAAATATGTCAAAAAAAAGAATTTCCATGGGGTTTACTTATTTTTTCACATGACTGTATTTACAAAAGCAATACATTTTGGGACATTTAGTGATCATGATGCCATAAATTATTATCACTCATAGTTTGTAAATATCTAATTGAATCATTAAGTAATGTATCATATATTTCAGTACAACCCCAATTCCCAAAACGTTGGGACAGTATGGAAAATCCAAAAAAACTAACAAAAAGTGTCATTTGAAAATTCAATTCACCCTGTACTATATTGCAAACACATTATTAAAACATTATTTGATGTTTTACTTTGTGAATTTAATTTATTTTTGAAAATATACACTCATTTCAAATCTGATGACTGGAACACACTGCAAAAAAGTTGGGACAGTTGACTGTTTACCAGTCTGTAACATCATCTTTTCTTTTAATAACACTTAAGTGTTTGGGCACTGAAGACACCAGTTGGTTACATTTTGCAAGTGGAATTTTCCCCCATTCATTCATTATGCATTTCTTCATCTGTGCAACTGTATGGGGCCTTCGTTACCTTATTTTGCGCTTACGCAACCATCTGGGCAGAATGTGGTTTGGTGTTGTCCTGCTCTGGATGGCAGCATATGTTGCTCCAATTTTTCGGAATTGGGGTTGTACAATTCAGAGGGGTCATATCATGATTTTTAAACGTTAATTATTTTGTTTATTGGGTGTAATAAAATAGGTTAACATGCTTTAATGTTCAAAAAAACACATTATTTGTCAAATAATGTACATTATTGCAGTGCCTCTATTCCCAGGCTGCCTGAAACGCTCCGATTCTCCAAAGCCCCTCCTTCCAAAAAGCCCAGAGTGCTCTGATTAGCCAGTTGAGCCGCTGCGTTGTGATTGGCCGAAAGCCTCAAGAGTGTGTCAGAAATGTAACGCCCCTTGGGTTAGCTTTAGCCTCCAAAGCTTCTAAAGTAATTCTAAGCTCCTAAGCAACATGTCGTTGGTTTTACCGTATCAGTTTGAGCCCGAGTCAGAAAATGCAGATGATCAAGCCGCAGCAAGTTTGCAAGCACGACTTGAGCAGAACGTTTCACAGTGGTAAGTTTTTACAGTCCTGGTCAGAATTATAGGCAGCCCTGAATTGTAAGTACAGAATTTAGAATATCTTCAGAAATAAATGCAAATGAACCAATTTTGTATAATCTGAATATTTTATTAACATGTCCAAAGTTATTGAAGAACAACAACAACAAAAAAAGACTTTCATATAGTGAAATTAAATATACAGACAAAAAATGTATGCTGGACACAATTATTGGCACCCTTTACTAATATTTGGTTGCAGAACCTTTAGTAACAGTGACAGCCTCTAAGCGCTTCTTGTAGCCATCTAGAAGCTTCTTGCACCTGTCTGTTGGTATTTTCTGCCACTCATCCATTGCGTTCAAGCCCTTTTAAGTTTGCAGGAGTCCTTTTTGCAATGGCAGATTTCAGCTCTCTCCAAAGGTTTTCAATGGGATTTAAGTCAGGACTCATTGCTGGCCAGTTTAAAACACTCCATCTTTTCCTTTTCAGCCATTCTTTTGTGGTGTAAGATGTGTGCTTCAGTCATTGTCCTGCTGAAAGACCCAAGACCTTCTCCTCAAACCTAATTTTCTGGCACTAGGTAACACATTTCGCTCTAAAATGCCTTGGTAATCTGATTTCTGAATCTGATTTCATCATTCCTTTGATACATTCAATGTCTACAGTACTAGAGGCAGCAAAGCAGCCCCACAGCATGATAGAACCTCCACCATGTTTTACTGTAGGTAGGGTGTTCTTTTCCTTATGGGCTTCATTTCGTTGCCTGTAAACACACTGATGCACTGCATTTCCAAAGAGCTCTACGTTGGTTTCATTTGTCCATAGAACATTATCCCAGAAAGACTGTGGCTTATCTATGAAAGATTCTGCAAACATTACTCTTGCCTTTTTGTGCATTTCTTTCAATAGTGGTTTCCTCCTTGGCCTTCGTCAATGGAGCCCTACTTGGTTCAGTGTGTGGCGTATGGTACGGGCTGAAACCACCACTCCAGATTGCTCCAGGTCTGCCTGAAGCTCTTTAGATGTCTTGCATGGTGTATTTTCCACAGTCCGCACCAACTTTCGCAGACTTCTCTCATTGAGTTTCTTCTTAGTACCACGTCCTAGAAGTGTCTTAACAGTTTTGTGACTGTGGAACTTCTTCATAACATTATGAACTGTTGAAACAAGGATTTCAAGATCTTTGGTGACTGCCTTGTAGCCTTTGGAAGTGTTATGTTTTTGGATAATAGCATTTCTGATGCTCTCAGACAGCTCTCTTGTCTTTGCCATTGTGAAAAAGAAACTGGAAGCAATCAACACCTTTTTATGCAGTAAAACCATCATTCATTGGTTAAATCAGGTCATGTGAACACTGAAAATTAAGCACAGATGGGTCCTATTTGTTTTTGCTTTTGTTTGAGGAACCAATTTAAATTCATAAAAAGGGTGCCAGTACTTGTGTCCAGCGTACATTTTTTGTCTGTATTTTTAATTTCACTATATGAAAGCCTTTTTTGTTGTTGTTGTTGTTCAATAACTGTGGACATGTTATTAAAATATTCTGATCATACAAAATTGGTTCATTTGCATTTATTTCTGAAGATATTCAAAATTCTGTACAATTCAGGGGTGCCAATAATTCTGACCAGGACTGTATTTTGTAACTCTCTTACCTTTCAGATACGATGTAAATTCCAATGCCCGGCCGACAGGATTAACTATGCTGTCCACAGCTATAATCAACGTTTCTGTCAGACCATCAACATAGAAACACTTACAATACTGAGGCAATTTAGCAAAGCTAGCACACTAGCAGAGGTCTACAACTGAGCCACAACACAAAACTCCGCATTTGAACAGTCAATAGCAGATACTTCATAAAATAATCAAAAATACTCACAGGTTCTGATTCAGAAGCACAAGACTGTCCGAGCAAAGTGGGAATCGCCCCACTTTTCAGCTAAACAAAGGGGTTTTGCTTTCGCACTGAAACACACAGCGTCTCCATGACATGGCACCTGAATTCACTGAAGCTTCGCCTTCTTTCTTCGCGCCTGCCTTTGGGCGGGATTATGCTGATAGTGCACTTTGTACCGTAGAGAAATTACGGAAGTACATCTGAACTTCGAACGACGCGTTTCAGGCAGGTCTGGAACAGTTAGATAAAATAAATCCCTTTGGGGGAGACTATGAGCTTTGGGACTTTGCAGAGCTTATTCATGCACAAACAGATACAGATACACACCCAAACAAAAGGAAAACATTAAAAATCATGATATGACCCCTTTAATAAATTAATTGCTTTTACACCGTTATCCTATGACGGTATCATGTTGTGATTCAGTTACAGCATCTGTAATGAAATTCTGAGCTAATTTTAGAAGAGGTCAGATAACCTATCTAGGTCCACAGGTATTATGTGTTGAGCCAAAGGAAGTAAGAGCTGTAGCACAAGCATCACAGAAAGGCATGTTGATGGAGTCTGCTTAGATGTACTCTCTAAGGAGACTGCTTAGATGTACCCATGCAGGTGCAGAGTAGGCTAAATCTCAAACAGCTGGAGCCTACAGATTGCCCTAAATCCTAGAGGCTGGCATCAAGAAGGAAATTAAATAAAAATGGCACTATTCAAAAGGGAAAGAGAAAATTTAAGAAAATTCTCAGTCGTGGCATAGCTGCAATAATATATTCTTTCTGTCATTTCAAATTACCCAGAGGTGAAAACCCCATTGGAGGAAATGTATTCCCTTGCACACTCCAGCTGAGAAACACATTAATGTAAAACCTGTGCATAACCCAGGAAATGGGCTCTCCGCCTAAAGTCCCTCACAGAAAATTTGTGGCCAGTTCACTGAGAAGAGACAGGAGAAGCTCACCAACCAAGCTCACCATTTAGTAATGCTCAGGAGCTTTCCATAAAATGTTCAAGTGAATAACCAGGACTGGGAACAGGATGACCAAACCCATACTATACCATACCAAACCCATACCCATGACATAGTGTCATGACCAAAATAGAACAAGAATTATAAACAATTTAAAACATAAATTTAAATTTAAAAAGGGCATCAATCTCCTGGCCATGTGCTGATCAAAAGTGGACACTACGGCATTTGGCGCACATACACACACGCACGCACGCACGCACGCACGCACACACACACACACACAAGTTGTCATATGTCATATGTGGATAAAAGAGACCATTTCCACTGGTCTACATTTTACACTAAGGTAATTTTGCCAATAAACCACAACTGATGATTGTCTGATCACACAGGGCAGGATGGCATCATAGGTTGATAAAGGCTGAACTGTTTGAATTTTGAGGACTCATCACAAGGACACACTCACAGTCTCTCCAAAAAAAAAAAAAAAAAACACAAATAAAGCATTTATGCTAAATTGCAGTTATCTCAGCAGTAATATTAAAATCTAAGGCTCAATGTAGTCAATGTCAATATAGCTTAGTAGCATGGTGATGTCAATTGCAGGTAATATTTGTCATAGTTATACAGGCTAAATAGCAAGTATAACTATGACAGCTAGAAACAATATGTCCAATATATGTCCAGTGGTATCCAGACAGTGAAGTGTGACCCTTTACTCTACCGATTGTGTTTCTGCACCAAAATCCAAGCTGATCTATGGCTAGTTCAGTCATCCACATGCACAGAGCAGAGCTTATTCATTACAGCAAAAACCACAGGAGTTGCTAAATGAAGTGGAAATCAATGGGACTATAGGACCTGATCAGCTAACACACACACACACACACACACACACACACACACACACACACACACACAGAGGGAGAACTCATACATAAGGGATGTTTCATCTTTGTTATTACATCTTACATTACTTACATATTACATCTGCGTTATTGCAATATTAAGATTCAGAGCACCACCAGCAACTCATCTATTATTCATCTATTATTTGTGCACATTTGATTTACTTAACAATCCTACACAAGACTTAAGAAAACCACAGAGAGGGTCACACACTCCACACACTACTGTAGACATAATAAAAAATTCAGCTTTAAGCAGATCTGAAATCACACAGATTCTGCATGGCTACATTAAGCTTTTAGTGTAGAAAGAGAGGGAGAGAATATGAGAGAGTACTGTGCAAAATTTTTAGGAGCCCTATTTTTTTTTAATATAATTTATTTTTATATTATAGATTTTTAATTTTATGACTTCTACATGATCAAGTCAGTGCAAAAAACATTTTAGATTCCCAAACATTAGTTTTCTAGCACAAAATTAAATGTTACAGAAAAATGTTTGTATGTCATTAAAGGAAGCAGCATATTATGTAAGAGACACTTTTCAGACAAAAAACACAATGAAGGCTGCTGGGTTTTGCTGCAAAAAATAAGAAGCAAGTGCGAAAGTCAAAGTCTCCAGAAGAACTGTGGCTGGTTCTGCAAGATGCTCAATAAAACCTACCAGCTAATTTCCTTATAAATCTGCACAAATTGTGCCGGAGACTACTATTTTAATAATTTTTTTTTTGTCACACCAAATATTGACTTTGTTTCATTTACTACTGTTTACTGCTCTTTACTGTATTTTTTTTTATGTAGAAACATTTAATTTCATTATTTTGCTCTACAGCATTTTGCATGTGCCTAACACTTTTGCACAGTACTGTAGAAACATACAGGTGTTGGGCTAATATGGTACCTGTATGTTGATGAATGCTAACATTCCATTTGTTTCCATCAGAAAAAAAAAAATGTAAGGATCACTAATTTTTTTCCCCCATTACCACAGCTAACTTTCCCACTTTTAATGAACAGCTCTTCAGTACATTTGACTTTGATTCCTTAATGCAAGTGTACCCTTAGTCCTTATAGATAATTCTGAAGAACTGGTCAAAATATAAGTCTTGTGACTTACTTGCTTAAGTATTCTAATCCTGTAACTAACAGCTTGCATTTTATGTAGTTCACATGATAAATGCAAGCTCTTACCAGATATTATTTCATTACAATGGCACCTGTCAAGGGGTGGGATATGTTAGGCAGCAAGGGAACAGTCATCTCTCAAAGTTGAGGTGTTGGAAGCAGGAAAAATGGGCAAGCGTAAGGATCTGAGCGACTTTGACAAGAGCCAAATTGTGATGGTTAGACGACTGGATCAGAGCATCTCCTAAATGGCATGTCTTGTGGGGTGTTAGTACCTACCAAATGTGGTCCAAGGAAGGACAACTGGTGAATCGGCGACAGTGTCAATGGCGCCCAAGTCTCATTGATGTACGTGGGGAGTGAAGGCTAGGCTGTCTGGTCCAATCCCACAGAAGAGCTACTATAGCACAAATTACTGAAAAGGTTAATGCTGGCTATGATAGAAAGGTATCAGAACATACAGTGCATCGCACCTTGCTGCATATGAGGCTGCATAGCCACAGACCGGTCAGAGTGTGCATGCTGACCCCTGTCCACTGCCAAAAGTGCCTACAATGGGCATGTGAGTATCAAGAACTGGACCATGGAGCAATGGAAGAAGGTGGCCTGGTCTGATGAATCATGTTTTCTTTTACATCATGTGGATGGCCAGGGGTGTGTGCATCACTTAGCTGGAGAAGAGACGACACCAGGATGTACTAAGCAAAGATGGCAAGCCGGCGGAGGAAGTGTGATGCTCTGGGCAGTGTTCTGCTGGGAAACCTTGGGTCCTGGCTTTCATGTGGATGTCACTTTGACACGTACTACCCACATACACCCCATCAAGACAACAGTATAATCAAGTCAAGTCAAATTTATTTATAAAGCACATTAAAAGACAACAGAAGTTGATCCAAAGTGCTGTACAAAACATTAAAATTCATCACATTAAATAACAAATAAATAAATAAGTTTTTAAGAGAAGATTTAAAAATAGCTAAAGCTGGAGCGGACCTCACATAAAAAGGGAGACTGTTCCAAAGTTTGGGACCAACCACAGAAAAAGCTCGATCACCCTTTATCTTAGTACGACAACGGGGGACAGATAAAAGTTGATTACATGATCGCAACGCTCCAGTAGGAGAGTAAAGGTGAAGAAGGTCAGTGATGTACTGTGGAGCAGAAGCAGGAAGAGCTTTGTATACATAAATTAGAATTTTAAAAATCAATTCAAAACTTGACAGGAAGCCAGTGCAGAGATGCCAGAATAGGGGACATATGATCCCTCTTTTTGGTCCCTGTTAAAAATCTAGCTGCTGAATTTTGCACAAGCTGCAGACAACAGCACTGATTTGTTTATCAAAGTGCAAGTTTGAGTCAAAAAATAACCAAGATTTTTGAGGACCTAACTGGATCAGTAGGGTAGCCCAAAATAATGACTTCAGTTTTGCTTTCATTTAACTGCAGACAATTGTTAGCCATCCAACATTTAATGTCCTCAAGACATTTAAAAATGGACCCAAAAAGGACTGATGCCATTTGTCCTAACTGGCAAATATAACTGGGTATCATCAGCATAGCAGTGAAAGGAACCATCACATTTCTGATAAATAGAACCCAGGGGAAGCATATAAAGGGAAAACAACAGAGGACCCAATATGGAGCCCTGAGGAACACCATACGATAAGGGGGCCGATGAAAAAGAGAAATTCCCTATGTTTACTGTGAAAGTCCTATCTTTCAGATAAGATGCAAACCACTGCAAAGACAGACAAGGATACCAACCACAGACTCTAAGCAATTTAAAAGAATACTATGGTCGATAGTATCAAAGGCAGCGCTAAGATCCAATAAGACCAACACAGTACAAGTGACATTAAAATATCATTAGTAACCTTTAACGGGTCAGATTCAGTGCTGTGTAAAGATCTAAAACCTGACTGGAACTTGCATAAACAACTTTTTCCAGCAACTTCCAGAGATAACAGGCAATCTGCGAGATTAAATCAGAAAGCTAAGATGAGGAGACTGGTTGAAAGTTAGTTAAATACCTGAGCGATGGTGAATCCTCTAGAGGATCAAATCTTGAAGGCATAATAAAAGAATTGATGACTTCAATATTGTTGACAAAAAAATTAAGAAATTCGTCAGAGGACTGAGGGGTCAGAACCAACAGCCCGAGAATGATTTAGCAATAGTATTAAACAATACTTTAGGCCTATTTGTATTCACATTAATTATTATTAATTTGGAGAGATTTGGATTTTCTCATTTGGATTTTCACAACTGATTTTCTAAACTATTTCACACATGTAGATGTAAATATGAAAGCTGAAATGAAATGAAAGCTGAAATTCTGATCTATCATCTCGAATTCATCTTTCATTGGATGGTAGGTGTATGTGTTCAGTACAGTAAAAGTTATAGGCTTTAGGATATTATAAGAAACATAAGCAAACAAGTTGAATGCAACGATTAAGTTCATCTGCTGGTTACAAAGATAATTTTGACAAATCCTACAAACATTCAACCACTTGTTCTTGAGATATCATGCTAAGGAGAATCTCAGATGCACAGATGGACATAATGGCGCATACAAATATGCAAATGTGTATAAACAGGATATTCTGATAGATTTTAATTTACATAAAATATATCTGAATAATTAGCAATACTGTTAATACTTTACATTAAAGTCACATACATGCCCAAAAACTAATGCATGGATCACATACGGTAATACGGAAGAATATGAGAACATAAAATAAAACAATTTTAAGCTGATAGTTTCCACCATAAGCAAGCTAGTAAAGAAAGGACTAAATGAAGCATCTAAATAACTAAAGCACATGCATGTCCTCTCATAAACGTGCCAGTGTATCTATTGAACAGTCCACCAGTCTGCTGTATAAGCATTGTTTGGACAGATAGGGTCACAGAGAGCAAGACTGATCAGCTGTGCTAGGAGTATATAATTAAATTCTTAATTGTGTGTGTGTGTGTGTGTGTGTGTGTGTGTGTCCATCCTGTATGACTGCTATGTTTCTGATTATACCCTTGTCTGACAGATTGTCGTATTCACAAGAAAGATTCTCAATAATTACATACTGAGCACAAATTAAAGGTTGTGTCTCATTGCGTTGTGGCAGAGATCATCATCCTTTTGTGCCCAGTCACTTGGACAAAACATTGGCTCTGGAATTTCTAATTATACGTTGCTTCAGCTACACACTTATCATCTACACAGGTAGCAGTAAAAGTGCAAAGTCACACACTGCAAAGTTATGATGATAGACACAGGTTCAGTGAACCACCACAAAAAGTAAAAACATCCAGATGGGTGACAAATTGAAGGAATAACATGAAGTCTTAGTAAGTTTTTGGACCACTGTCAGTGTGTCTTGGCATAAATTCTGCAAGTCTCTAGAACTGTACTGGAGAGAGTGGTTTCTAACATGTTGCTCCAGAATCTCTATTGGTTTTAGGTGGATTGAGAAATAGTAACCATTAAGCCCATAGCATATAATTTATATATACAGTACTGTGCAAAAGTTTTAGGCACATGCAAAGAAGCCTTCAATAATGAAATTAAATGTTTCTACATAAAAAAAAAAAAATACAGTAAAGAGCAGTAAACAGTAGTAAAAGAAACAAAGTCAATATTTGGTGTGACAAAAATAAAAAAATAAATAAATAAAAATAGTAGTCTCCGGTACAATTTGTGCAGTTTTATAAGGAAATGAGCTGGTAAGTTTTATTGAGCATCTTGCAGAACCAGCCACAGTTCTTCTGAAGACTTTGACTTTCGCACTTGCTTCTTATTTTTGCAGCAAAACCCAGCAGCCTTCATTGTGTTTTTTGTCTGAAAAGTGTCTCTTACGTAATATGCTACTTTCTTTAATGACATACAAACATTTTTCTGTAACATTTCATTTTGTGCTAGAAAACTAATGTTTGGGAATCTAAAATGTTTTTTGTACTGACTTGATAATGTAGAAGTCATAAAATAAAAAATCTATAACAAAGTTTGTACAAAAAAAATACGGTGCCTAAAACTTTTGCACAGTACTGTATATATATATTTTTTATCATACTCATTAACTGCAATCATACTGTTGTGCTGAATATCAGCACAGTTGTGGTTACCTACAGCCAAACAGCACTCTTGCGTTATTGCTTAATTAATTCATGAACCTTTTCTTCACAGAATCAGTTTCTGGATTGCTGGTCAGACAGTGATGCACATGCACAAAACATATACACTGACTCTAAATGTAAAAGTACTCAGCTTGAAGATTGAGTACATGGTGGGGGAGCCATCTATTTAATGTATTATTAAACAATCCAATGATTGAATATAAATGTGATTTGGATTGGCCTCAGGGGGTATACTCTATTATAATTTAGTATGCATATGTGAAAGTTTCATATTTTGATGTTTCTAGAACCTTCACAGATATATGTATGTAAATGTAGCTATAGACTCTTTTTGTAAAAGAAAAGTGTTGAAAATTGCCAATTCCAGTAAAATGAGAAAATATGTACTCCAGTCACACCTCATAAAAGTGCTCCTATTTCACCGAACACTCTTACCCACACAATTTTTTAGCTATTTATTTATCCCTCAAAGGTTCAGAGTGCAGGGTCAGCCATTATGCCCAATAGTGGTAGTCTGGCAGCGCAGGATTTAAATTAACAGATTTCAGCTTTCCGAATGTTCAAAACTGTGGGGCCTGGTCACGTCAATGTTAATTAGTTTGGTCAGCATCATTATCAAACTGTTGTTATGCTTAGTATTTCCTGGGTGCTGTTAAAGCTCATACAGAAATGTGTCTGCAGGATGCAGTAGCATTACCAATGCTTGTTATTTGTGTACCATCATCCCTAATTACAGGGATATATTGTAGGACTTCTGAATCATCCAGTGATTCTTTGATTTTCTCTGCAATGAAGTTGTTACATATTATATCATTCATTTATTTCACATATATTCATTCAGTTGATACTACCTAGAATATAATTCATTTATTGGAGGCCAGAACTTAATCTCCATTAATCAACATTAATCACTACAAGCAAAGATATTGTTCAATTTGTCTACATTGGACCATCCGATTATTAAAAACATATGTTAACACTGTATACAATCAACTCAATTAAATAATGAAATAAGCTTAGTGTGAGATAAGTTGCTTTCCACACATCAGGTTTAAAATTAATTAATGCAGCAGTGGTTATAAGCACTTCAATAAGCTTTTAAGGTTTAATTTAATGAAAGAGAGAAAAAAAAATGTTAGTTTGTTACAGCTGAAGACTTTCTGCCTTTAAGGTTTGTTGAGCTTATAAAGTCTTGATCAGCCCCTGGGAATGAACGGACTTGCCCATTTTGTCTTTCAAGTATTGAGTTGTGAAAATGATCAAACTACACATCTGTATATAGCTTCTAGTGACAATTAAATATTATGGAGCGTCTTTCTGTGGGTGACCCATCTCCCCAGTGATTATACCAGGTTGGCCAGAGGCTGGGGACACTGATGGTGTGACAACATGAAAAAGGCCTTTGCAGCTGTTCTTTAAAGTGGATGGTCATAAACATAAATAAACGATTTAAAAGAACATTCATATATATATATGGCGCTGCAGGATTTCAGTCCTTCATGGCGTAGTGTGTTACCAATTGTTTTCTTGGTGACTATGGTCCCAGCTGCCTTGAGATCATTAACAAGATCCTCCCGTGTAGTTCTGGGCTGATTCCTCACCGTTCTCATGATCATTGAAACTCCACGAGGTGAGATCTTGCATGGAGCCCCAGACCGAGGGAGATTGACAGTTATTTTGTGTTTCTTCTATTTGCGAAAAATTGCACCAACTGTTGTCACCTTCTCACCAAGCTGCTTGGCGATGGTCTTGTAGCCCATTCCAGCCTTGTGAAGGTCTACAATCTTGTCCCTGAGATCCTTGGACAGCTCTTTGGTCTTGGCCATCGTGGAGAGTGTGGAGTCTGATTGATTGATTGCTTCTGTGGACAGGTGTCTTTTATATAGGTAACAAGCTGAGATCAGCTCATTACCTGTGTAAAAGACACCTGGGGGCCAGAAATCTTGCTGATTGATAGGGGATCAAATACTTATTTCACTCATTAAAATGCAAATCAATTTAACTTTTTTGAAATGCATTTTTCTGGATTTTTTTTGTTGTTATTCTGTCTCTCACTGTTAAAATACACCTACCATTAAAATTTTAGACTGATCATTTCTTTGTCAGAGGGCAAACGTACAAAATCAGCAGGGGATCAAATCATTTTTTCCCCTGACGGTATATAATGTATGTATGTATGTATGTGTGTGTGTCTGCAGTAGTACTATGGATCATACAGGCAGTGTTTGCCGCACTTGAGATGATGTTTCTTTTGAGACTGTTGGTTCCCACTGTTGCAATGCTAATTACTTGCCAGTAAGTAAAACAGATGACTAAGATGCAACAATAGGATGCAAACTTGAAAGAGACATTTTAAAAAGTCATCCCATGCACCAAACCCAACCCCCCAACCCCAAAACCGCTCTGCACTCAAGCGCTCTCTTTACTCTCTACTCTTTATTTCCAATGATGTGTGTAATCATAATACATAAAAAATTAATAAAGATTGATGGAAAACGAACAATAAACCATGAAGAATAGAAATGACTTTCAAAAGCACAATTTCAAATTGCTGCTTCATTTGTGAAGCTGTCATAGCACAAATTTAAAAAAAGAAAAAAAAAAGTCACACAATAACCCAGTTTAATTGGGTTAAAACATCCCTAGAACGCCATTTCCTGATACAGTCAAAATACATTTAAAAAATACACCTATCAGGCATAAGATTAAAAGAACCTGCCTAATATTGTGTAGGTCCCCCTTGTGCCACCAAAACAGCTCTCCTCGTTGAGGCATGGACTCCAAAAGACCTCTGAAGGGGTGCTGTGGTATCTGGTACAAAGACATTAGCAGCAGATCCTTTAAGTTGCAAGGTGGGGCCTTCATGGATCGGACTTGTTTGTCCAGTACATCCTGCAGATGCTCGATCGGATTGAGATCTGTGGAATTTGGAGGCCAAGTCAATACCTTGAACTCTTTGTCATTTTCCTCAAACCATTCCTGAACAAATTTTTGCAGTGTCGCAGGGAGTATTATCCTGCTGAAAAAGGCCACTGCCATTAGTGAATATCGTTGGCACAAAGAAGTGTACTTGGTCTGCAACAATGTTTAGGTAGGTCATAGGTGTCAAAGTAACATCCACATGAATGCCAGGACCCAAGGTTTCACAGCAGAACATTGCCCAGAGCATCACGCTGCCTCCACCGGCTTGCCTTCTTCCCATAGTGTATCCTGGTGTCGTCCCCAGGTTAGCGACACGCACAAACCCTGCCATCCACATGATGTAAAAGAAAACATGATTCATCAGACCAGGCCACCTTCATACATTGCTCCATGGTCCAGTTCTGATGCTCATGTGCCCATTGTAGGTGTTTTCTGATGTGAATAGGGGTCAACATGAACAGTCTGACCATTCTGCAGCTACGCAGCCCCATACACAGCAAGCTGTGATGCACTGGGTGTTCTGACTCCTTTCTATTATAGCCAGCATGAACTTTTTCAGAAATTTGACCTACAGTAGCACTTCTGTGAGATTGGACCAGATGGGCTAGCCTTCGCTCCCCACATGCATCAATGATCCTTAGGCATCCAAGACCCTGTCGCTGGTTCACCGGTTGTCCTTCCTTGGACCACTTTTGGTAGGTACTAACACTGCATACCGGGAATACCCCACAAGACCTGCCATTATGGAGATGCTCTGACCCAGTCGTCTAGCCATCACAATTTGGCCCTTGTGAAAGTCACTTTCCTGCTTCCAACAAATCAACTTTGAGAACTGACTGTTCCCTTGCTGCCTAATATATCCCACCCCTTGACAGGTGCAATTGTAACAAGATAATCAATGTTACTCACCTCACTAGCCAGTGGTTTTAATGCTATCGGTGTACATCATCAACTCCCCCATTCAGAGATAAGTATAATACCTTCGGGGTGTATGGGGTGCTTAGTGTAGGGGTAGCACCTCTGGTGGGGGATCTGTCGCGTCCTTTTCAGGGCGGTTCGCTCACCTTTGGTCCCCACGTGTCACCCAGCTCTCACCTGTGGCTCCTCATAGCTGTTAACATGCGACAGCGGCCACACCCCGGGCAACGGCTTCGACAGGCCGGCGAAACCAGGTGAGGGTAGCCAACAGGTCTCAAACCCTTGGTGAGTTAGGGACATGTCTATCCGCAGCATGTGAAGTCAGCTCCGGTGGATTGCGTGAATGAGGCCAACAGTCAGTCCAACAATCAAGGCGGCGGTGCTGCAAGTGACGTGGAACGCTCAGAGCAGGGCAAGACACACAAGGCGTTCTGGTCATCCACTGCGCCCGGCCCCATCTCCAGCCGTCTCGACTTTTGTCTTGCAACTGGATCAAGCTGGGAACTGGGAAGAGAGAGTGAGGCTGACGCTGCGCAACTCTCCCTCACTTTAATCCAATTCACGCGCATGTCTTGACATCACCCGAAAGTCCTGTGGCAATGGGCGAGCGGCGAAGCAGCGGGTGTGGATACACTGGGAGCTGTAGCCGTGGACCTGCACACAGGCGGCTCAGGACAAATGGTTGCTTTATCGCTGAACTGAAGCAGCAGCGTAACTCGATATCCACCTGAGTGTCTGAGCAGCCCTCTCTAGGACAGCACTGCTCACCTCTGCAGCCTGAGGAAGGGGCTAGAAAACATTGCCTGCTTCACGTCACCCTGGCCTGTCTACCGCGGCTGGCGGGGATCCCAACAAATGCGGTCGAACAAAACTTCAAAGAAAACACAAGGTGACACCATTCACCATTGGCACATGGAATGTGTGCACTCTACTCGACAATGCCACAGCCGATCGACCAGAGAGAAGAACAGCCCTGGTCGCCAGAGAGCTTGCAAGATACAACATCGACATTGCAGCCCTGTGTGAGATTCGTCTAGCCAATGAAGGTCAGCTTACTGAATCAGGAGGTGGCTACACATTCTTCTGGTGTGGACGAAGCAGTGATGAACATCGTGAATCCGGAGTCGGCTTTGCTGTCAGGAGTCTTCTTGTCCGCAATCTATCCAGTCTCCCCAAGGGCGTAAACGACCGACTCATGACACTGCAACTCCCCCTACCAAGAGGAAAACAAGCAACATTGATCAGTGCCTACGGACCAACAATGACAAACCCTGATGAAGCAAAGGACAAGTTCTACGAAGAGCTGGACTCATTGCTTTCCTCGATAAAACATACCGACAAGCTGATCCTACTGGGCGACTTCAATGCAAGAGTAGGATCTGACTCTTCATCCTGGGAGGGCGTCATTGGAAAAAATGGGATAGGCAAGTGCAACAGCAATGGACTGCTACTACTGAAGACCTGTGCAGCCCACAACCTACTCATCACGAATACCATTTTTCACCTACCCACTCGTAACAAGACATCTTGGATGCACCCACGCTCCAAGTACTGGCATCTCATCGATTATGTCATTGTGAGGAGGAAAGACAGACAGGATGTCAGGGTGACCAAGGCCATGTGTGGTGCTGACTGCTGGACAGACCACAGACTCATTGTCTCTAAGCTAAACCTTCACAGCAAGCCAAAGAGACGTCCTCAGGGAAGAAAATTCATGAAAAAGATCAATGTCAGTAAGCTGAAAATCCCCCGTGCAGCTGAGTCACTTGCTGAAGATCTAGACACTCAACTATCAGGGTTACAGTTTGAGGACAATGCTGAGAAGGACTGGGAAAGCTTTCGGGATATTCTTCACTCCTCAGCTCTAAGGGTACTGGGACCCTGCACCCGAAAGCAGAACGACTGGTTCGATGAAAATGATGAAGAGGTCAAGGATTTACTTGCTGAAAAGCACCGCCTTCACCGTGCTCACCAGAACGATCCGTCTTCAAGAGCCAAGAGGAATGCCTTCACCATCTCTCGCAGAACTGTACAGATCAAGATTCGCAATATGCAGGACTCATGGCTAAGTGCCAAAGCCGATGAAATTCAGCAGTATGCAGAGAGAAACGACTCCAAAAGGTTCTATGAAGCCATCAACACTCTGTACGGGCCTCAGTCTTCAGGGAGCTCCCCACTACTAGACTCAGATGGTACAACCCTCATCACTGAGAAGACTCTGATTCTCCAACGCTGGGCGGAGCATTTCCAATCCGTACTCAATCGCCCTTCCTCGGTAAATGATGAGGCGATTGACAGAATGCCCCAAGTAGATGTCAATTACACCCTGAATGTCCTGCCATCAGTGGCGGAAACCTCAAAGGCCATAAGTCAGCTGTCCTGTGGCAAGGCACCAGGATCAGATGCAATTCCAGCTGAAGTCTACAAGGTCGGTGGCCCAGTGCTTGTAGAAAAATTTACCCAGCTATTACAGTCCTTCTGGAATCAAGGATCCATTCCTCAGGAGCTCAAGGACGCTTCAATTGTACATCTCCATAAGAGGAAAGGAAATCGCCAAGTGTGTGATAACCACAGAGGAATTTCGCTGCTATCTATAGCAGGCAAGATCTTTGCAAGAGTTCTGTTAAATCGTCTGACTGCTCATCTGGAAGAAGGCCTCCTACCTGAGACGCAATGTGGGTTTCGCAAGGAACGTGGTACTGTGGACATGATATTTGCAGCCCGTCAACTTCAAGAGAAGTGTCAAGAACAGAATCGTGATCTATACACCACATTCGTGGACCTCACCAAGGCCTTTGATACTGTCCGTCGTGAAGGCCTGTGGAGGATCATGTCCAAGTTTGGTTGCCCTGACAGATTCATACTGATGGTACGCCAATTCCATGATGGTATGATGGCTAGAGTTCTTGATGCCTCGGCGGACTTTCCAGTCACCAACGGCGTCAAGCAGGGGTGTGTACTTGTGCCAACACTGTTCAGCATGATGTTCTCTGCCATGCTATTAGACGCCTTTAAGGACTGTCCTGTGGGAATCGGTCTAAAGTACGGAACCGATGGAAAACTGTTCAATTTACGAAGACTCCAAGCTGTCACCAAAGTCAAGGAGACTGTGCTACAGGACTTTTTATTTGCTGATGACTGTGCCTTGAATGCCAGTTCAGAGCATGACATGCTGGCCAGCATGGACAGATTTTCGGTTGCCTGCGATAACTTCGGCCTAACCATCAACACGAAGAAAACCGAAGTAATGCATCAGCCAGCTCCAAAAGCCCAGTACAAAAAGCCAGAAATCATAGTGAAGGGACAAAAGCTGCAAGCTGTGGATCAGTTCACTTATCTGGGTAGTACACTCTCTCGCTCAGTGAAAATTGACATCGAAGTGAACAGCAGATTAGCCAAAGCAAGTACAGCATTTGGCAGACTGCGAGCCAACGTGTGGGAACATCGTGGGATCAGTTTAGTTACAAAGCTAAAAGTCTACCAAGCAGTGGTGTTACCAACTCTGCTGTATGCCTGTGAGACCTGGACTGTGTACAGGAGGCATGCTAGACAGCTGAACCACTTCCACATGACGTGTCTCCGCAGACTTCTGAGAATCAGATGGAAGGATAAAGTGCCAGACACAGAAGTTCTCTCCAGGAAAGGACTACCATCAGTTCACACACTGCTGATGAAAGCCCAGACACGCTGGTCAGGTCATGTTGTCAGGATGTCAGATAATCGCATACCGAAGCAGCTCTTCTATGGTGAGCTGTTCCAGGGAAAACGATCACAAGGGGGCCAGAGGAAGCGTTACAAGGACACGCTGAAAGCATCACTTAAGTCTCTGGACATTGACACATCCTCCTGGGAATCCCTGGTACAAAACCGAAGTGCATGGCACACAATGACCTACAATGGCTGCCAGGCATCTGAAGTGAGAAGAACGACTGTTGCCCAACAGAAGCGCACCATACGAAAATCCAGAGCTGCCAGTTTGCAAGCTGAGGCGTCAACGCATGTCTGTCCGACATGTGGCAGAAACTTCCGTGCTCAAATCGGCCTAATCAGCCACCAATGGATACATCGCTCATAGTAACAATCTAGATGTCAAGGTCCTCATCGAAACCGATGGACGAACAACAACAACATAATACCTTCAAATACAAATATAATTATGTTCCCAAACTTTTTCCTTCAGATTCAGGGTGTTTGTTGGCATGGCAAATAATGGTACAATAACACATTTGTATTGCCAAAGACTTGATGAGATAGTATAAGAAAATTAGTGAAGAAAATATAGGAAGTATAAAATAATAAACTCAAAAACTATTAATACTATGTATTGTATTGTATTAATTACTAATGCAGCTAATTAAAGCTACACCTAAGCCCAACTTTGACCTTCGTAACAATTTTGACTCAGTTGTTTTTTTTTGTTTTTTTATACAATACATAATATATAATTTTATATATAATATATAAAAGCCTTTCTGTGGAAAAAGGCATTTTTTCTCTTTTTCAGGATCACCACCAAGATATAAAACATGAACACTCCAACAATCCAGCTATGCCCTGGTGCCAGGACAATTGATTTTGCACATGCCACACTCTGCCACTGTTTTTTACCTCTTAACTCACAAACAAGGTTCAATTTGAGACTAGTGATATTTATTGTCTGCCTGTCTGGTATGCACTGGTGTGTTCATTATTTACCCCAGTGACCCAGAATACAGTGTTTCAGGACTATTTGCAGCACTATGGCACATTTAGGACCATGTTTATTAAGAATGACACTAACCACAGCCATTTTAGTGAACATTTAGACTTGTCAGTTTAGCAGGGGTTCTAATAAGAATGTTCACGCAAATGAACGCAGGCACATCTTGTCTAAATAACTGGTAGATAGTCCACCGTGTTTATTATTTGAGCTTTTGAGTTGCATAAAATTGAACTTTTTACTGTGTGTGGTATCTGTTCGGCTGCTTAGTAGACTTGGGCTTTTGTCTCTCATAAGCTCTCACTCTGAAATTTGGACACACTTGCTGATATGTTTAATTTTTATGTATTATCATTGACCAATTTGACCATCACCTGTCTGGCAGCTCTAAACTGGGAACAGCTTGGAATCCAGAGGTGCCAACACTGCTAGCAAGAAAATACTAGCAGTATTTTTTTTTTCAAGGAAACAATGAGGTAGAAGTCCCATGTTACTACTACTTTTTTTTGCAGACCAAAGAAACCACAATCCCGCCCACTTGGTTTCTGCTGGCTCACATGCCCAAGGCTAATGAATTCACAAAGTAACCGCTACTGGGCAAATGAACGTCTTTTATGTCCCACGTAATGTCCACAGTGAACTGGAGGGTGAATTTTATTTGTTTCATTTGGGCTGACTACTACTTTAGCTGAAAAGCAGAAAAGTGTCGTTTTCAGGTGTCTCCTGTATCATTATAGTAAAAAACATAAATCTTATGACTAAGCCATACATTCTGTCAGCTCTGGGGATCTGAACTGTATATTTAGGTGTGTGATATAGCAAAGGATTATGATACACTGAAAAATCAATATTGTAGGGCAAAGTAATTCAACCAAACAAAACCGAGAACAACAACAACAACAAGAACAACAATAAAACAACAGCAGAAATAATAATAATAAAAAAAAAAAAAAACATTTTCTAAGTCAAACAAAGACACAAATAAAGGACAGTAGTGCTGAGATGCCAACAGAAAAGATAAGAATGAAGGGAGGTAAAATGAGAAAAATGAGAAAAAAATAAGTAGGAGAAGAAGAGACAGACAGACAAACAGACAGATAGACAGACAGCGACAAATCCTACAGAGAAATCCAGGGACAACCTGCTGATGTGCCACTTTACCCTCCTTCTTACCCCCTCATCTCTCTCTCTCTCTCTCTCTCTCTCTCTCTCTCTCTCTCTCCACCCCTCTCCATATCCCTTTTTCTCAGCTGGTCTGTTATTTGCTCCACGGTGACTGCTGCTTCTCTGCGTCCCCTCTCTCATCTCATCCTTGCGGCATCGCACCAGTCAGAGAGAGAGAGAGAGAGAGAGAGAGAGAGAGAGAGATACACACACAAGCGCACAGTCACCTCTTTTGCTGCAGAGCTCCGTTGAGTTGTTCTTGTCGGTCGCGGAGCTGAACCTGCAGGTGTTGGATCTCCCGCTGGAAACTTGCCGCTTTGCCTGCAAAGTCCTTCTCCTGTTCATGCAAACGCTGGCCCAGCGCACACACACTGGCTGATGCCTGCCGCTTGAACACCTGACACACACACAGACACAGCAAGTAGTGAGCAGCTGCGGATAGAAAGGCGTGCAGATGAGGCGATGGGAGAGAATGCAACAGTGATGTGAACATCAGTGGAGTATTTTTTCAAACAAACATCAAGGCAAACACATACACAGCCTCTAGTGGAGACACACACCAGGACGAACATCAGGACTAAGGTAACATTAAAAAATGTTTTTAAATTATCGGTGTGTATGTTTTTTGTGTGTGTGTGTGTGTGTGTGTGTGTGTGTGTGTGTGTGTGTGTGTGTGTCAGGTAGGCTGGATGATACAGGGTTGTCAGCAAGATAAAATCATATGGCAGAGTTTAAACCTTTGCTTGGATGACAGGAAAGGAGACAGAAGAGAAGAGGAGAGCAGAGGAGAGAAGAGAGGATAGGAAAAAATAAATAAGAAGAGAGAAAATTAGAAGACAAAAGAAGGAGAGGAAAGACAAGAAGGGGACAGGAGAGGAAATATAAGGATAGGACAGGGGAGAGGAGGGAAGAAGAAAGAGAAAAAGTGAAGAGAGGAAAAAAAAATTACTGGAAGAATGAGGAAAGGAGGAATGAAGAAGAGAAACAAACAGGAGAAGAAGGATGGGAGCAGACAGAAAAGAGGAGAAAAGAATAGAATAAATAGGATGAAAGGAGATGTAATATGTGGACAGAAGAGAGTGAGATAAAGATGAATGAGTGAAGTAAAAAACATTAATCAGAGGAGAAAAGATGCAGAGAGAAGAAGAGAGAGGAGGAAAGAAATAGGGAGAGGACAAGGAAGAGAGGACAGGAGAAAAGGTGAAAGGAAAGGAATGGAAAGTAAAGAAAAGACAGTGTGAGTGTTTGGGAGACAGGAAGGAGGGGAGGATACGAATGTAGAGTAGAGGAGAGGAGAAGTGGAATGGAGCTAAGCAGATAAGAGGAGAAAACTGGAAAGAGGAGTAGAGAAGGAAAGAGCAGGAGAAGACACAAAACGGGGGAAAGAGAACAGGAGAGAAGAAAGTGAGAGAGGTGAGGAAAAGAAGAAAAACGAGATATTTATTCATCTGGACAAATTGAAACAGATTGAGAAGGATCTGTAGAAACACACATACATAGACAATATTGCTGTTCTCTTTTGACACACACACACACACACACACACACACACACACACACACACACACACACACACACACACACACACACACACACACACACACACACACACACACACACACACACACACACACACACACACACACACACACACACACCTGCTGCTTCCATGTAATTCTGTGACACCAGAGACATGATCATATACTCCACTGATCATGACAGATGGAAAAACAGACAGATGAGCCCATATACACACTCACAGAGCTCATATACACATTTACAGGCCCATCGTGCTTTGGTTTACAACACAGAATCCTGCATGTGTTGAATGACCCTCTAAATAATGATTATGGGAATATACAGTATACAGTGGGGGAAAAAAGTATTTGATCCCCTGCTGATTTTGTACATTTGCCCACTGACAAAGAAATGATCAGTCTATAATTTTAATGGTAGGTGTATTTTAACAGTGAGAGACAGAATAACAACAACAAAAATGCAGACAAATGCATTTCAAAAAAAGTTATAAATTGATTTGCATTTTAATGAGGGAAATAAGTATTTGACCCCTTCGACTTAGTACTTGGTGGCAAAACCCTTGTTGGCAATCACAGAGGTCAGACGTTTCTTGTAGTTGGCCACCAGTTTTGCACACATCTCAGGAGGGATTTTGTCCCACTCCTCTTTGCAGATCCTCTCCAAGTCATTAAGGTCATTTTAAATGCCCTGGCTGAGGGAAGGAGGTTCTCACCCAAGATTTGACGGTACATGGCCCCGTCCATCGTCCCTTTGATGCGGTGCAGTTGTCCTGTCCCCTTAGCAGAAAAACACCCCCAAAGCATAATGTTCCCACCTCCATGTTTGACGGTGGGGATGGCGTTCTTGGGGTCATAGGCAGCATTCCTCCTCCTCCAAACACGGCAAACTGAGTTGATGCCAAAGAGATCTGACCACACCTGACCACAACACTTTCACCCAGTTCTCCTCAGAATCATTCAGGCAAACTTCAGATGGGCCTGTACATGTGCTTT
The DNA here is from genome assembly GCA_023630585.1 of Cranoglanis bouderius. Classification (NCBI taxonomy): domain Eukaryota; kingdom Metazoa; phylum Chordata; class Actinopteri; order Siluriformes; family Cranoglanididae; genus Cranoglanis; species Cranoglanis bouderius. The sequence continues at coordinate 13,612,690 of CM042555.1, read as the reverse complement.
CTTGAGCAGGGGGAACTTGCGGGCACTGCAGGATTTCAGTCCTTCATGGCGTAGTGTGTTACCAATTGTTTTCTTGGTGACTATGGTCCCAGCTGCCTTGAGATCATTAACAAGATCCTCCCGTGTAGTTCTGGGCTGATTCCTCACCGTTCTCATGATCATTGAAACTCCATGAGGTGAGATCTTGCATGGAGCCCCAGACCGAGGGAGACTGACAGTTTCTTCCATTTGCGAATAATCACACCAACTGTTATCACCTTCTCACCAAGTTGCTTGGCGATGGTCTTGAAGCCCATTCCATCCTTGTGTAGGTCTACAATCTTGTCCCTGACATCCTTGGACAGCTCTTTGGTCTTGGCCATGGTGGAGAGTTTGGAATCTGATTGATTGATTGCTTCTGTGGACAGGTGTCTTTTTACAGATAACAAACTGAGATTAGGAGCACTCCCTTTAAGAGAGTGCTCCTAATCTCAGCTCATTACCTATGTAAAAGACACCTGGGAGCCAGAAATCTTGCTGACTGATAGGGGATCAAATACTTATTTCACTCATTAAAATGCAAATCAATTTATAACTTTTTTGAAACGCGTTTTTCTGGATTTTTTTGTTGTTATTCTGTCTCTCACTGTTAAAATACACCTACCATTAAAATTATAGACTGATCATTTCTTTGTCAGTGGGCAAATGAACAAAATCAGCAGGGGATCAAATACTTTTTTCCCCCACTGTATGGCTATAAGTATGTGGAGACCTGACCATCACACCAATATGTGGGTCTTTCCCAAAATGTTGCCACAAAGTGTGAAGCACACAATTCTAGTCTAGACTAGACTTTATTTCTTTGCTCTAGCATTAAGATTTATTGGAACTAAGGGGCCCAAACATGTTCCAGCATGACAATGTACCTGTGCACAAAGTAAGGTCCATAAAGACATGGTTTGCCAAGGTTGAGGTGAAAGAAACTTGAGTGGCCTGCACAGGGGTCTGAACCACACTGAACACCTCTGGGTTGAATTGGAATGTAGACTGCACCCCAGGCCTTCTTGCTGAACATCAGTATCCGACCTCACCAATACCCCCAGCCACATTCCAAATTTTAGTGGAAAGCCTTCCCAGAAGAGTGAAGGCTGTTATTGCAGCAAAAGGAAACGAACTCCATATTAAATGACCATGGCTTTGGAATAGGATGGTCAACACGAACATATGGATGTGATGATCAGGTGTCCACATACTTTTGGCCATAAATTGTATATACTCACTGGCCATGTTAATAGGAACACCTATTCACCTGCTCATTCATGCAATTACCCAATCAGCCAATCATGTGGCAGCAGTGCAAGTCATGCAGATACAGTGAGCAGAAAAGCATCTCAGACAGCACAACACGTTGAACCTTGAGATGGATGGGCTACAACAACAAAACACCACATCGGCTTTCACTACTATCAGACAAGAATTGTAATCTGAGGTTAACTGATTAAATATCAATTAGTAACATAAGTGGAGGCCTCACTCAGTGAGTATTAGTGAACTCGCAGTGCAGGATTTAGACATTTTTGGCTTTTTCAAAACTGTCCAGGTTTGCTGAGCCTGTGCCCACTGTAACCCCAGATTCCTGTTCTTGGCTGACAGGAGTGGAACCTGATGTGGTCTCCTGCTGTTGTACAACATTTTGTTGGATATTCTGAGATTCTTTTCTGCTCACCATGGTTGTAAAGGGTGCTTATTTGAATCACCATTGATTTTCTGTCAGCTCACACAAATCTGACCATTCTCCTCTGACCTCTCACATCAACAAGGCATTTCCACCCTCAGAACTGGCACACACGGAATGTTTTTTTGTTTTTGCAAAATTCTGTGTAAAATATAGAGACTGTTGTTCATGAACATCTCAGGAGATCAGCTGTTGAAACACTCAAACCAGTCCATCTGGCACCAACATCCATGCCACAGTCAAAGTCACCGAGATCACATTTTTTCAGCATTCCAGTGTTTGGTGTGAACATTAAGTGAAGCTCTTCACCTGTATCTGTATGATTTTATGCAAATTGCACTGCTGCCACATGATTGGCTGATTGCATGAATTAGAAAGTACTATTGTAGTGGCTGGTGAGTCTATATACACAAAGTTTTCGAGAAACATTATGTTTTGGACAAAAGTCCTTCATCAGGTGTGCAAGCAAAGTGCTTCTGAGGCTGTAGGAGGTGAAAAGGATAGATATTTAAAAATGGTTGTTGATGGAATAGTTGTTGTCAAAACATTACATTCATTCCATGGGATTCCAAAGTTCTGAGAGTGTAAACGAGCTCTTTCTACTTAAGCTTCCTCATTTCATTGGTCCCATAAAAACAACCAGCAATAAAAACAGGGATGTCATTAATGCTATGTCTATTGCTGTTTATGTTTCTCACCACTGAAGAGGAGAAATCCTTTATTCTGATGGTATAATGCTCAGCCAGTCTCTTCTTACTTTCACTGATTGCACCTCTTGCAAGAGAGACAATAAACAACTCCTGTAGTGATTCATGAGGACTGATGAGTGATAAAACCTCATCCTTTAGGACCTGTGATATTAGCAGCTGTGTTAATAAATTTCCATGTGAAACATTTAGAGCGATTGCGTGCAGGATTGCCACAGATTCTGTCAGGCATATACAGTGAGGGAAAAAAATTATTTGATCCCCTGCTGATTTTGTACGTTTGCCCACTGACAAAGAAATGATCAGTCTATAATTTTAATGGTAGGTGTATTTTAACAGTGAGAGACAGAATAACAACAACAAAAAATCCAGAAAAACGCATTTCAAAAAAGTTATAAATTGATTTGCATTTTAATGAGTGAAATAAGTATTTGATCCCCAATCAATCAGCAAGATTTCTGGCTCCCAGGTGTCTTTTACACAGGTAACAAGCTTGTTACCTATATAAAAGACACCTGTCCACAGAAGCAATCAATCAATGAGATTGATTGATAGCAAATCAATCACAATCACAAAATCACAAAATTTATCAATATAAAAATGACTTCTGTAGTTGTATCTACCATCCAATATTAGCATCTACTATATATTGTTTAGCCAGCAATTATACCTTCCTTTGCATACTGCAATAAATGTAAACAGAAATTATTTGGCCATTAAAAAATATTTCTAACATTATGTAAAAAGTGCTTTACAATTTATCTTCATGTATGTCACCAACTGTGATATCAAATCAACATAGCAAAGATCAAAGAGCTGTCCAAGGATGTCAGGGACAAGATTGTAGACCTACACAAGGCTGGAATGTGCCACAAGACCATCACCAAGCAGCTTGGTGAGAAGGTGACAACAGTTGGTGTGATTATTCGCAAATGGAAGAAACTGTCAGTCTCCCTCGGTCTGGGGCTCCATGCAAGATCTCACCTCGTGGAGTTTCAATGATCATGAGAACAGTGAGGACTCAGCCCAGAACTACACGGGAGGATCTTGTTAATGATCTCAAGGCAGCTGGGACCATAGTCACCAAGAAAACAATTGGTAACACACTACGCCATGAAAGACTGAAATCCTGCAGCACTCGCAAGGTCCCCCTGCTCAAGAAAGCACATGTACAGGCCCGTCTGAAGTTTGCCAATGAACATCTGAATGATTCAGAGGAGAACTGGGTGAAAGTGTTGTGGTCAGATGAGACCAAAATCAAGCTCTTTGGAATCAACTCAACTCACCATGTTTGGAGGAGGAGGAATGCTGCCCAAGAACACCATCCCCACCGTCAAACATGGAGGTGGAAACATTATGCATTGGGTGTTTTTCTGCTAAGGGGACAGGACAACTGCACCGCATCAAAGGGATGATGGACGGGGCCATGTACCGTCAAATCTTCCCTCAGCCAGGGCATTGAAAATGGGTGGTGGATGGGTATTCCAGCATGACAATGACCCAAAACACACAGCCAAGGCAACAAAGGAGTGACTCAAGAAGAAGCACATTAAGGTCCTGAAGTGGCCTAGCCAGTCTCCAGACCTTAATCCCATAGAAAATTTGTGGAGGGAGCTGAAGGTTCGAGTTGCCAAACGTCAGCCTCGAGACCTTAATGACTTGGAGAGGATCTGCAAAGAGGAGTGGGACAAAATCCCTCCTGAGATGTGTGCAAACCTGGTGGCCAACTACAAGAAACGTCTGATCTCTGTGATTGCCAACAAGGGTTTTGCCACCAAGTACTAAGTCAAAGGGGTTAAATACTTATTTCACTCATTAAAATGCAAATCAATTTATAACTTTTTTGAAATGAGTTTTTCTGGATTTTTGTTGTTATTCTGTCTCTCACTGTTAAAATACACCTACCATTAAAATTATAGACTGATCATTTCTTTGTCAGTGGGCAAACGTACAAAATCAGCAGGGGATCAAATAATTTTTTCCCCTCACTGTAATTTGATTCCCTCATGGCAAGCATGCCTTTTTGTCCATTCCGCAAAAGATGAGTGGTGTCGTAGTCTCAGGGTCATCCTGAAGATTTCTATTCACAGCTTCGCGTTTGGCCATATCACACCAACCAATCATGGAATACTTTTTCTATAGCAGCACCCCCCACATGTTATTTCTTACTTAATATACATTATGTACCTGGTAAGTAATACCATGTCAGTGTGTGATCAATCCTCCACAGCTGACACATTCTTCTCAACAGACAAGATACAATTAGTCCTTAAATTACTAAGAATTATAAGTAATTTATCATAACCTAAATCGGTAGCTAGGGACTATAAATAAACTAAGTGCATATTTATTTGAAATATACCTTTTTATGATTGACAGTTATGTTTGCAAGCTTTTCTGTAGAGTGCTGTTAAAAAGTATGTAAACTGATTTGTTCTGTTTTTGTGTATATCTCATACTAAATTGTTTCAGAAATTAAAACAAAATCCAAGATAAAACAAAAGCAACCTGAGTAAACTCAAAATACAGTTTTTAAATGATAATGTTATTTATTGAAGCAAAAACATTATCCAATACCAGCTGGGCCTGTGTGAAAGTGTATTTGCCCACGTAGTTATTTGCCTTGGTATGGTAAGGCAGAGAACACACTATGATGCATAGCTTACAACATTCGGCTATACACTCCTCTGGAATACTCATTTTAATGCGTTGTTTTTGCAGTGCGATTTAAGATAAATGGCAGTTATTCCTAGCCTTTTTTATGAGACTGAGATGTCACCTCAGTTTTCACACTTTCACTTTCAGCACTGCAGTAGACAGATGGGAGTGTAAAAGGGTGTTATAAAGTAGGGGATCTATTTTTAATGGACTGTATTTACATAGTCCATTAGCAGGGCTCGACTGTGATATTTTCCATAGTAGCAGGTACTCTGATTAATAAAAAAAAAAAAATTAAAACCACAGAAAATATGGTAACAGAAAGATAGAAATACAGAAGCACAGTGAAAATTAAAAGAGGGAAAAACTTTGCAGCCTTAGATGTTGCAGGAAGTTACCCTCTCATTGTGTCCATGAGAGGGTACCAGGGTCTGGTCAGCCATTTCCATACAAAGTTTACTGTTGCCTAACAATGTAGCTAGGTAACATTTATAACACAAATATATAGTGACCTGTAATCCACCATTATATTATTGACAATATAAACCATAAATATCTTCCTGTGTCACTTATCATTGCTCTTGTTAAATATCTTGTCACTCCACCATTTCTTTTCTCCAATGTGCTCTGTTTACCCTCTACTTCTTTATCTCTACAAGCACTGCTTTTAATGTTTCATTGCACTCAAAGAAGATTTAAACTGAGATAGCAAGTCAGGTCACATCTGCTGCTGATTTGTTACCTGTTTTTTTATACATTCAAATAAAATTTACAACATTGCATGGTCTAGCTTTTCAAACAAATAATATTCTTTATTAGAAGTAATACAGTGGTGTGAAAAAGTATTTGCCCGATCCAGATTTCTTTTGTTTTTGTGTACATCTCATACTAAATTGTTTCAAAACCTGAGTAAACACAAAATACAGTTTTTAAATGATAATGTTATTTATTGAAGCAAAAAAGTTATCCAATACCAACTGGGCCTGTGTGAAAATGTATTTGCCCCCGTAGTTATTAATTCCCCAAACATATGAAACTGCATTCATAATGGGGTTCAGCTGGACTGGATGCAACCAGACCATCAAATCAACACTTAAATAGAACTTTTTCAACAGCATGAAGTTGGTTAAAAGGTCTTACACACTATGCCAGAATTGAAAGAAATTCCAGAAATGATGAAGAAGGTGATTGAAATACACCAGTCTGGGAAGGGTTACAAAGCTATTTCAAAGTCTCTGGGACTCCAAAGGACCAAAGTGAGAGCCATTATCTCCAAATGGAAAAACTCAGCACAGTAGCGAACCTTCCCAGAAGTGGCCAACCTTCCAAAATTCCTCCAAGAGCACAGTGTCTATTCATCCAGCAAGTAACAAAAGAGTCAACGACAACATCAAAGGACCTACAGGCCTCTCTTGCATTAATAAAGCTCATTGTTCATGACTCCACTTTCAGAAAGACACTGGGCAAAAATGGCATCCATGGAAGAGTGGCGAGGCGAAAACCACTGCTAACCCAGAAGAACATTAAGGCTCGTCTGAATATTGCCAAAACACACCTTGATGATCCTCAAACCTTTTGGGCGAATGTTCTGTAGATTGATGAGTCGAAAGTGGAACTGTTTGGAAGACAGAGGTCCCGTTACATCTGGCATAAACCAAACACAGAATTCCACAAAAAGAACACCATACCTATGGTCAAGCATGGCGTTGGAAGTGTGATGGTGTGGGGATGCTTTGCTGCTTCAGGGCCCGGGCAACATGCAATAACTGAGAGAAACACAAATTCCGCTCTCTACTAGAATACTAATCTCCAGTTATCGGAAGCGTTTGGTTGCAGTTATTGCTGCTAAAGGTGGCACAACCAGATTTTAAGTTAAGGGGACAATTAGTTTTTCATATTGGTGATTTATTTTTTTTTTGCTTCAATTAAAAAAAAATAAATAAATAAAAACTGTATTGTGTTTACTCAGGTTGCCTTTGTTTTATGTTATATTTCGTTTGAAGATCTAAAACTATTTAGTATGAGATATACACAAAAACAGAAGATATAAGGAAATACTTTTTTCACACCACTGTATATTATCTGAAGAGTAAAACCACAGCTCTCTTTGGACATAATTTATTAAATAAAACAAAACACAAGCACAAAGTGCACAAGGTGCTATAAGGAAACTGACAGATTAGATAAGTGGATATGAGTCATCATAAAATTCAGCTGAGCAAGTATGAACAGCAATTAATTACTATACTCATGTATACATTCATATTGTTTGTGGTAAAAAGCATTGCCACTAATAAGTATATAAGGCCACATCTGCATGACAACAACTGCCAAAAAAAAAAAAAAAACACCTTTGAGATGGCTTGACATGCCCTCCTTACACAAAACTCGAGTTTTTTAGGATAGTCGCTAAATCATGTAAATTGTTAAGACTGGCTCTTAATACTGTAATATCAGTGTCAGGTGATTACTCACCTTCATTTCTGCACTCAATTATATAATGTTTTAATTAAATAATCATGTCTTTATTTCAGTGGGTTTATTATAAGCAGCCAGTTCTACAAAATCATGTGAAGTTTATTTTAGTAAGTTTTTTAATATAACAAATTTTAATGAATTAAAATTAAATCAATAAATTAAGAAATGTTACTTTTAAAATTTAAAAGTACTTATGCACGCATCCAGAGCACGTGATCCTCTGCAATGCCCACATGTACAAAACACTCCCACCTGTAATAAACACGGAGATGTTAGTCCCGTCCGAATCAGTACATGGAATCACAGCCATCGGGTGATGAGAATTGTAACTCAAACTACATTTACAAAACTAGTCCCGTCCGAATAGTGTTTTAGAGAGGCAGAGTCTTTCAGAAGTAAAGATGGGCAGAGGTTCACCAATCTGCAAAAAACTGCATCTACAAAATGTGGAACAATGTTCCTCAATGTAAAATTGCAAAGACTTTGAATATCTCATCATCTACAGTACATAATATAATCAAAAGATTCAGAGAATCTGGAGAAATCTCTGTGCACAAGAGACAAGGTCGAAAATCAATATTGCATGCCCATGATCTTAAGGGCCTCAGGTGGCACTGCATTAAAAACAGGCATGATTTTGTAATGGAAATCACTGCATGAGCTCAGAAACACCTCCAGAACTCATTGTCTGTGAACACAGTTCGCCGTGCCATCCACAAATGCTGGTTAAAGCTCTATCATGCAAAGAAGAAGCCAAATGTGAACATGATCCAGAAACGCCACCGTCTTCTCTGGGCCAAAGCGCAATTAAAATGGACTGAGGCAAAGTGGAAAACTGTTCTGTGGTCAGACGAATCCAAATTTGAAATTCTTTTTGGAAATCATGGACGAGGAGGAGAAGGACCATCCTGCTTGTTATCAGCGCTCAATTCAAAAGCCTGCATCTCTGATTGTATGGGGGTGCATTCCTACAGAATGGTCAGCTTGCACATCTGGAAAGGCACCATCAATGCTGAAAGGTATATACAGGTTTTAGAGCAACATATGCTTCCATCCAGATGACGTGTTTTTCAGGGAAGGCCTTGCATATTTAAGCAAGACGATGCTAAACCACATACTGCATCTATTACAACAGCATGGCTTCGTAGTAGAAGAGTCCGGGTGCTGAACTGTCCTGCCTGCAGTCCAGACCTTTCACCAATTGAAAACATTTGGCACATCATGAAATGAAAAATACGACAAAGAAGACTCAGGACTGTTGAGCAGCTAGAATCCTGTATCAGACACGAATGGGACAACATTCCTCTCCCAAAACTCCAGCAACTGGTCTCCTCAGTTCCCAGACATAGACAGACTGTTGTTAAAAGAAGAGGGGATCCTACACAGTGGTAAACATGGCTGTCCCAACTTTTTTGAGACGTGTTGCTGCCATTAAATTCAAAATTACCTTATTTTTTCCTTAAAATAGTACATTTCCTCAGTTTAAACATTTGACGTTTTCTGTGTTCTATTGTGAATAACATATGGGTTTATGAGATTTGCAAATCTTTGCATTCTGTTTTTATTTACATTTTACACAGCGTCCCAACTTTTTTGGAATTGGGGTTGTATAAACTTGATGTACAATATGAGGAAGAAGAGAAGTGAACTGTGTTTCAAAAGTTTCAGTGTGATGAGTTTAACAAAAAGTAGCTCACCTAATTATAGGATTCAAGAGATAACATTATCTTACTCTGGTAAGAGTGACTAAGTAGCAGCATGCTCAATGAAGGAAGAAGCATTTTATATGTAAATACATGAGGAATTTTCATTTAAATCAGTGTTTTGTGACCTGTTGCTCTTTCAAACCTAGTTTTCATTGGAAATATAAATTTCACAGTTGTTCTGTATTGTTTCCACTGCTGTGTTGAGAGAAATATGCTGGGTACAAGGAGTTGGGAGATCAGCTGAAGAATAGCTGAAACTGAACTTTACCCAGTAGTTATGGAGAGTTTTGTCAACAAATGAAGAGATTTATTTGCCACTCTGCATAGCATTTCCCATTGCTCTTTTCACTTGCCACTTTGAGTTAGTATAAGCCCACTAGCTCATACACAAACCTGTCTGAAACATCACTCAAGTTGTACTAGCTTACACTGTATGTAGACTACAGCCACTGGCCAGTACAAATGTATGTCTTGTGTGACTTAGACAAAGTCTGTGATTGTGTACAAACAGGAATGATCCTAATCACCACCAAATTTCACTAGGTACAGATTTATATTTTCTCAGAGTCAATCCAATTTTCAAAATATAATAATCATACTCCTGCTATGTGCTCATTTGTATTCAATGATTTGTTATTTCTAGATACTATGCCTACACACTGCATATACTATACTGTTTTCACTTAGGGGTGTACACACTGTTATACAATCTGTACACTCACTACTTTACATTGTAGCAAAGTGTCATTTCTTCAGTGTTGTCCCATGAAAAGATATAATAAAATATTTACAAAAATGTGAGGGGTGTACTCACTTTTGTGAGATACTGTATATCCCATAACACCTGGCCACATGTTCCAGATATTTTAAAATAAAAATACAGAGCCTCTACACAATATCTTGTATTTAATAGTTACAGGACCTTTTTTAATTTTTAACAGCCAACCGAGATCTTTCACAAATACTAATACTGCATTTAAGAGGCTGCAGCTATGCAGGTATATGTTATTATAGTGTTAGGCAGGTGCAGTAGGGGCATTATATTTAAGATGCCGAAGCGAGTCCAATTTTAATCCTGTAATGATAGCAGCAGCTGGACAAATCCCTTATATTAAGACAACACAGAAAAAAGGAATGAAAAGGAAAATGAGAGTAGGGTGTATAAATAAACTGGAATTGTTCTCTTTTGTCTTCCTTGAAAACATTTAGCTGTTTGGCCAACGAAATCACAAAAGCAAATCTAATTGTTTGGAACATGCATAAGCATACATAGATGAATTATCAGTGTTGGACCAAACTCTGCAACCCCTGGCAAAAATTATGGAATCACCACACTTCGAGGATGCTCACCCAGCTTTTTTACTTTGTAGCAAATAAATAAATCACAGATATGACACAAAATATTTTTTGTTTAATAGCTGAACATTCTGGCTTCATGAAACATACCTCAAACCTCAAACTTCTCCATCATACCTCAAACTTCAAACTTCTCCATCAAGCTGGTTCTAACTTTCTCGAATAGCGGTTGACAGATAAGCTTTGCAGGATGGTCCTTGTCATGGACCAACGTTTTAAATTTCCACCATAAATTTTCAATCGCATTGAGATCCGGACTGTTTGCTGGCCATGTCATTGAGTTGATATGCCTTTCCTGAAGAAAAGCTTTAACACTCTTTGCTCTGTTCCAAGATGCATTACCCTGAAAAATGACAAACACCAAACCTATTTTCTGTTGATGGAATGAGAAAGTGTCCAAAATTTCAGTGTATACCTGTGCACACCCCTAGTCCTTTACCTGACATACAACCCCATATCATAAATGAGTGGGGAAATTTGAATGTTTTCTTCAGGCAGTCATCTTTATATGTTTCATTAGAATGGCACCAGACAAAAGTTCCAGCATCATCTCTTTGACCAATGCAGATTCATGATTCATCACTGAATATCACTTTCATCTAATCATCCACACTCCATGATCGCTTCAGCCCACTGTAACCTTGTTTTCTTCTGTTTAGGTGTTAGTGCTGGTTTTCATTTGGCTTTTCTAGATGTAAATCCCATTTCATTCAGCCGATTTCTTACAGTTCTGTCACAAACATTGACTCCTGTTTTAGCCCATTTGTTTTTCATTTGTTTTGTTGTGCATTTTCTATTTTCAAGGCATATTGCTTTGAGTTTTCCATCCTGACGCTCTGACTTGATGTACCCGTATATTTTCCTTTTATAACCTTCCCATTTTGTTTATGCTTGTACCAAATTTTAGACACAGCTGACTGGGGACAGCCAACATCTTTTGAAACACTCAGTGTTGGATTTCCTTCTTGAAGGAGTTTTATAATCCTTTCCATTGTTTCAATTGACAACTCTCTTGTTGGGGCCATGTTTCCTTTCAATAAGTCCAAGGTTGAGGTCTATAAGCACTCTTTGAAGGTCTGTAAGCACTCTCTTAACTGCAGACTAATTTGCATTTTTAGACTTGTGCTGGTATTTGTTTTATAAATGCAAATTACAAGGTGATTCCATTATTTTTTCCTCAACATTGAGTGATTCAATCATTTTTTCCTCTACTTGATCTGGAAAAAAATATGCCATTAATTAAACCATTTTAATTTAATTTGTTTGAGGTATGTTTCACAAAGCTAGAATGTTCAGCTATTAAACAAAAATTGTTTTGTCATATCTGTGATTTGTTTATTTGCTAGGAAGTAAAAAAGGCCGGGTGAACACCTCTAAGTCTGGTGATTCCATAATTTTAGCCAGGGGTTGTAGGTAGCTTAAATAACTACACAAACAAATTTGAAATCTTATAAAATTACAAATCCCATACAAACATAAAAGCTGTAATAATTAAAAATACATACAAACACACTTGGACACAATGCCTCTAAATTTAGCTACAGTCTTAATATAGAGTTCTGTCAGTATATTCCCTGGACAGGCAGAAAAGGTTGACAAACTCAACACAGTCAGTCATCCAAAGCAATCCTTTCTGACAGCAGCTGCCATGCAGGGACAAATCACTGCTGTCACAAAAAAAAAAAAAAAAAAAAAAAAAAAAAAAGAAAAAAAAGCAGCCTTCACTTGTAATCATTTTATTTATTATTTAAAATAACTGAAAGCTGATTTTCCCCTTTATGCCATGGTGACCTATTGACATTTCTGGGAAAGAAATCAGATTGATGTTGGGTGAGTGTTCACGAGTGAGGGAGAAGTTAAGATGAGCTGCAAATAATGCAGAGATGTTTGTGAGAAGCTGACATTTTCAGCACCGACTGCAGTGTCCTTTATACAACATGACCTAAGTCTCCTGAGTAAAGCCTGCTACACATCTATATCTATCTATCTATCTATCTATCTATCTATCTATCTATCTATCTATCTATCTATCTATCTATCTCTCTCTCTCTCTCACACACACACACACACACACACACACACACACACACACACACACACACACGTCTCTGTTACACCATCTTTCATTTACACTTATGACAAGCACTTCGAACAGAGGAAAGGAGAGAAGAGAATGTAGACTTGGTTCTAGTACACAAACACAAACAGTTCAGCTGCAGAAGGTGGCACTCAAACATGAGGAGTGATTATCCTCATCTATCGCATTTCTCCCACAAGGCCTGCAGAACTGAGCAACACTTCCACAATCGCAAACTCAGTTAATGTTGGCACATAGTATTGCCTATATAACCAAGAAAATATTAAAGGAAATTTAGAGCAACATCATTTAAGGTTTGAATGTCTATCTGCAATAACAACAAATAAATAGCAGTACCAAGCAGCAACACACTGATTTACTAAAATTTACCAAAATCACAAATGATCAGCACTAATTTGTATGCAAAGTTTGTCTGCAGTTATTCTAGTCACGTGTTGAATGTTCCTATGGTGTGATTATCAGAAACATAAATTGAAATCTGAGATGCAGGATTATACACTCACTGGCCAATTTAGTGGGAACCTGTCTGCCCGTTCATTCGCACAAATATCCAATCAGCCAATCATGTGGCAGCAGAGCAATTCATAAACAGGTTCAGCAAAACTAGACACTTGAAGGTTGTCTTTAACTGTCCAGTTTCGGTGAGCCTGTGTCTACTGCTGCCTCAGATTCCTGTTCTTGGCTGATAGAAGTGGAACCTGATGTGGTCTTCTGCTGTTGTAGACCATCTGCCAGAAGGTTTTACATCTTGTGCATTTTTAGATGCTTTTCTGCTCACCATGGTCACATGAATTACTGTAGCTCAAACCAGTCTGGCCATTCACATTTGACCTCTCTCATCAGCAAGGCAACAGCCATTCACCGGATGTTTTTTGTTTTCTAGGGATTGTTGTGCATGAAAATCCCAGAATAGCAGTTTCTGAAATACTCAAATCTCAAATCAGCCTGTCTGGTACCACTAACCATACCACAGTCAAAGTCACTGGGAACACATTTCTCCCTGTACTGTTGTTTGATGTGAAAGTGAACTGAAGCTTTTGACTTGTATCTGCATGACTGTATACATTCTGACTGCTGCGACAGGCAATTAATTGGTAATTGCATGAACGTGCACGTGTACAAGTGGTTCTATTCATGTGGCCACTGAGTGCATGTTAGTTAAAAATAAAAGTAACTATATGAATCAACTACAGCAGAAGTAATAAATAAATAAAGAAATAAAGACAAAGAAATGCAATATGGACCAACATTTGTGAGAATACTGTGGATAAAATTAAAAGGGTAACCCAGGCTAGTCACTTGTGCAACCTTGATAAAACCTACATTATGTTGATCATAATTTAAATATCGTGGTCACAATTTAGACAAAATCCGATATCACATTCTTTTTTTGTTGTTGAATGGCAGAAATAACCTTCAGAAGATTTACCTGCACTTCATATTAATTTGCACACAAAAAACTGTCCTTGAAGTGACTTTCAGGCTGTGGTACATCACATTGTGGGTGCTTATTTAATCCAATTGCATGGAGTTCATCCTGTATGTGCTTTTATGTAGAAACAGCTCAAATTGCATATTCATTAAAATAAACATGAAAAATTAATGACAGGCTATTTTGCTCATATGCAAGAGGTATTTGACTTTGATTTGTTAATAAGCTTGCACTTTTTTCCCTAAGCATTATTAAGTGTGCATGTATTGTTACACATGCAACCTTACAGTACAACTGGGATTAAGCCTGTGTTTAATCTGCAAACAATCCTCCTTTCCCTATATGCATCTATACAACTCTCCCACCATGTAAACCTAAACCAACATAAGGGGTATAATCATAAAGTGCTCATCAAGACTTTAATTTGCTGGAGGAATCCAAGTAGTTCAGCTAGCAATGAACAAAGGGCCCCCCATGTTCTACAGGGAAACCAGGAGGAAGAGAGCAACCATGGCAACAGCACTACACATGTATTATTATATAGTTCACTCAAACAGACCAACATCTGGAGCATAGACCTAAGGAAAAGCCAATTGCATCAGTGTTCTCAAGACAACAGTTGAGTTATGAATGTTTAGAAAGCTAACAGAAAAGCTTGTAATGAATGTGTGATGAATTTGTAATACAATTATGATGTGGATAACGAGAACTCCCATTATTATTTATTCATTTACACTTGTTAGACCATGAAAATTCAATCAAATTTGTATGTTCATCAGCATAAGCACAGAAATAAATATATTTCATGAATATATCAAAATTAATCGCATGCAATTTGAGTATTTTGCCGTCTTCCTGACAGAATCCACCCCCTGACGCTGTCCATTATCACCTAGAGAGTACTTATATGGTTACTTTGCAATTTCACAAGATGTTCACAGTTAATGCAAATTCATTTGTTAGATTGACTTTGTTAGATGCAAAGTGGGCTTGAGTACTGCACACTATGGTGTAATCACTTATGTCATAGCAGTTGTAAACGGTCAATCTCGCTCCAACATTTTCCCCTGTTAATATCTCCCTTTAAGAATATCCCTGTGCCAGAAAATTTAAAGGGACAGCTATACATTTGAGTGTTACACAGCGCTGACACTGGAGTCTACTTCATTAAAATGTTAAATATGTTGGATGTACCAGTTTGGAATTTTGCCCCTTCTGGTAGAAAAATGCTATTGCAAGCTACTTGTGGAAAAACATTTCGAAATGCGGGGTTCAATGTCCTCTTCGCCACAGCACAAATTAATCTCATGTCTGTAAATGCACATGTTCAGAGGGAATTCAAGGCTGTGTTCCAAACAGCACAGTGCACCGTAAGTAGCATGCCTAATTAGTCATGGCACAAATTACTATTTGTGCTGACAAACTATTTAGTCTGGTACTATGCAGTTTGGAAAGGCGTCTAAGTATTCGCAACTCTGAAACACTGAGCAGTAAATAAACCCAGCAGACACCCCAGATGGCTCACTCTCACCTGATATAACTGAAACTGTCTAAGTATAACTGAGTAACAATACAAATTCCAGTTTCCCACCATACTAGAGATCAAATAAAAACCTTACCAGTTCAACAAGAAGGAAGCCAAACTCAAACATGAATCTACACTATATGACCAAAAGTATGTGGACACCTGACCATCACACCCATGTGAGGGTCTTCCCCAAATTGTTGCCACAAAGTTGGAAACACACAATTGTTTAGAATGTCTTTGTATGTTGTAGCTTTAAAATTTCCTTTCACTGGAACTAAGGGACCCAATTCTGTTCCACAATGACCCTTGCTCGTGCACAAACGTGCACAAAGTGAGGTCCATAAATACATTGTTTACCAAGGTTGGTGTGGAAAACTTCAAGTGGCCTGTACAGAGCCCTGACCTCAACCCCACTGAACACCTTTGGGATGAACTGGATCACCAACTTCAAGGCAGGCCTTCTTACCGGACATCAGTGCCCAACCTCATGTGTTCTTGTGGCTGAATGAGCACAAATCCCCACAGCCACACTCCAAAGTCTATTGGAAAGCCTTCCCAGAAGAGTGGAGGCTGTTATATCAGTAAAGGGAGGACCAACTCCATATTAATGCCTGTGGTTTTGGAATGGGATGTTCAGTGGTTAGGTGTCCACAAACATTTAGCCATATAATGTATTTTCCTTTTCTAGTATTAAATTGACTTTGACTCTCTTGACTTCATGCTCTCTCACTCATGCTCTCCCCAGATTGGCTGCTGACTCTCGCCTATCTTTCTGTAATTGGATATCATTTGTACCTGTTGCTGGGGTATGATGTTTGACGTATCCAACCTGACACGTCTGACACAGGGCTGATTGTGAATTATAATTTCAGGTTGACTCATATTTTAACAAAAATAAATAACATTCTCCTTACAAACATTTCACCTTAGCAACCTCTGAAACATTATATATTTTTTCTTAGTTAAAGAAAATACATTTATTGTTGGACTATACTGAATACAGCAGAGATGGCAGATAGGTTTTCACTATAAAATGAGAAGTGCATAAATATGTAATTTACTATTGTGGCCCGGCCCACTTTTCAGAGCCATGTCATTGGAAATGATGTGCTGTCATATAATACGCAATATTGCATAAAACTACAAGTGCCCTGTTTCACAGATCACACAGTCTATCTTTGGTTACAGGCTTTAGCACATAACACATGTGGTATCAGATTGCTATCAATTGTACACTATAGGTGTTTATTTCAAATGGTAGAGTTTTTTATGGATGATGGTAATACTGAAGAAAGAAGAAATTCCACTAAATAAATTCTACTAAATATGTAAACATCTGAGGAACAAAAAAACAAAAAATGAAAAAAAGCAAATACCTAACTTGAAAACACTATAGTTGTGCATAAAAATAATATTACAGTGTTACACTGTGGAAAAATACAGAAAGACGGAAATAAGATTTTGCATGCTTATTACTCAGTTTTCAAGACAAAGAATAAGAAACACACTATTAAGGGCTAGATGTTAGTCTGACTCGCTCGTCAATACATTACACAGCTTATGTAGGCAGCTATATTTAACCACAGGAATGACTTCTAAAGATTTACAACCCTAAACTCAGTGTTTAACTAGAGTTTAACAAAGTACTCAAGAGCAGATGCTGCCTGATAGTAGATGTTCAGTTTTAGGTGTGAAGTTCCTTTAAATAATGAGCATAAACATAAAATGAACAGGAGGTTACATAAAAGGAAACACAACAAACTACTTACATTGTAGGGTCTCTCTCTCTCTCACTCACTCACTCACGACCACACTGTTATCATGGAAATACATCTACAAACAAGCAATTATGTCTTGAAATTCAGTGCCACATCACCGAAACATCAACCAGCTGAAAAGTCACTATTTTTTAGAAATATTCCTCATTTTCAATGCTATTTTAATATTAGTTTAGATATCATTAAATATCAATTTACAACATAAGTGGAGGCCTCATTCCATGGGTGTTCGTGAACTAAAGTCCAGGATTTTGGCAGACATTTTAATATCACATGGTTTTTTGCAATCTTCAGCTATCCGGTTTTGTTGGTTGTAAGCCCATCTGCCTCAAGGTTCGACATTATGAGATGCTTTTCTGCCCACCACAGTTGTAAAGAGTAGTTATTCTTTACATATTACTGTAGGCTTCCTGTCAGCTAAAAACCAGTCTGGCTATTTTTCAAGAAGCTGCTTCTGCCTGCAGAACTGCTGCTCACTTTTTTTGTTTGCGCACCAATAATTAGGCAGTTTAGGTCTGGAGTCTTTTTTTTTTCCTCGAATAGACTTTTTGGGTATGTTTAGACAGACTTTTAGATAGACAAGTTGGATATGGAGGAGCAATACTTAACAGAGTAATAAAATCAGGATAATAACAATGGAGTGGTTTGGGAATGATTTACTGTACATTTTATAGTTTTCTTTATAAAAAAAAAAAAATAAAAAAAAACATAAATGAACAGTCTACAAGTGAGGACACCATACATTTTGGAGCTCAGGTTCAAGTAAATATGCCACAATTCCTGAAATCTTCATTTAGCTCCATGCTACTTTAAATGCCAACAAGCCTCTATTTCTTCACCTCATCTCTTACAGGGAATTAATAAATTATATTATTATTTGAATGAACTGGGCATGCATTACTCATTTTAATAATTAAACCAGTCTTGCTATTTCTGCTGCACAGACTAAAACACACAGATTGATCGTAATGGAGTAGGAGGTAAATAAGATGGCTTGGTTTAAGAGAGAACAGTGATTAGCACTTAATGCAGCTTAATGGACAGTGTGTCTAGGAACTTTTTACCTCTTATACACACCAGGAACAAGCAAATGCAGCTGCATATATACACTTGCAAAGGCAGAAGAAAGATGTAAAAAATAAATAAATAAATAAACAGACAAATAAATAAATAAATAAATAATGATGTGGTTTTTCCTGCATTTCTCCTGCAGTAACTGACAGCTTAGCCTCATAAAATGTAAGTCATCTGTTTAGTGTAAGGAGCCATAGCATCTGTCAGAATCACTTATTTTGTTCCACAGCATAAAGACAACACGTTATTAGCCCATTTAGTGTGGATACTATGGCAATTGATTAATCCTGCTTTTATACCTCAAGGGTGGTCAAGGGTGTAAGTACCACTGTTGAAACCTGCTTATATTAGTAGTGTATTACAATAGTAATACACTTAGTATTTGTGAATACTATAATTAGTATTTGTGAAGTATTACAAAATTTTTCACAGTCAATCAAAGTGGCACGTTCTCTTTCTGATTTATATTATCAGCAGCTGAAAATATTTCTGGCTAACTTAAATACATTTCATTGACATCCTTTAATGTCTATTTTAATGGACATATTTGTGACATTTTGCCTATTGAATTCACATATTTAACTGAAGCCAAAGGATTAACTAACCAAATGATTCTGTAAAGTGACGCCTGGAAAATGTTAAAAACAATATGAAAAACATGCAGAAGCAGAGCATTGCCTAACACTGGAACTGGATAGTCTGAAGTCACTGGTGGATCACTAATTTGAAATGCTGCTGCTGCCAAAATGTACTGATTGCAACAAACAGTGAGTGAAGTCACAGCATTTGTTTTAAGACTCGAAAAATTACAACTAAATTACAGTATATGAGAGCCAAGCCTAGTGAGACTATAGTGACTCATACTGAAGATTCAGCCAATTGAAAAAATTCCTCTCAGGCAGTTACTAAACTCACTGTTTGATGGCGACAAATAGTTTCAATTACCAGCTGTGAGAAACCTTACAATCATACGTTTAGGAACAAGGACAAGGGTGGACAAATCATAAATTTATTAGTTAGCCCAGCGAGCAAATGAAAGCTCCAGTATACCTGCCCTGTCCCATGATTTGGTTTCTCAAAAACCAACTAGCCTATAAAATGGTAGCTAACATAATGTAATAATGTATGGTGTACAGATAGCTAGTTAAGTCCATTAATACAGACAATGGGGAAACTAACAAGTACATTAGTGCCATAATCCTTATCCTCAAAAATGTAGCACATCGTGTTTGCGCCCTCAACAGAGTCTCAGCAAGTCGTTGGCCAACATTTATACATGAGCTGTAGTGTTCTTTCCTCACATCACACGTAAATGATATTATTTGACTATGGCTAATGTCTTTATTTTCCCCTCAATATGTTTAACTACAAGGTGGCTGAGTGTTGAGTTAGCAGGAGAGTAATACGACAGCTCTGTGTTGCACTTGATTTTGCTAGGTTTCATCAGTGTTTCCATATACCAGCATGTCCAGGGTAAAACTGTGAAAATGAGTTTTGTTAAGCAACACAGTGCTGAACCAAGGCAACACTGGATTATTTTATTTTTTTAAATTTTTTTTCAAGATAGTGGAGATAGTTCAAATTCCATACATTTCATGGGATCTGGGGATGTGCTTTACGTTGAAGCCTTTCCTCTTGTTTTAAGCATACAGTCATGTGAAAAAATAAGTACACCCCATGAAAATTATTTTTGACATATTTGGACAAGCAAACATTTGATCCTCATTGAAACACTGCCTATTAATAAATTTGATACACTGTGTCACTATGTGACACATAAAATTGGCATTTTGTGGTAATTTTCACAATTTAAATTAACAACAAACAGATCAGTCACATGGAAAAAGTAAGTACACCCCTACATTTATCACACCTTCACATAAAATTTTAATCAGGTCTTCAAGATTGGGTGCAAGTGATTAGAACCTGCTTAAGGAGTACAGGTAGAACCTGTCTTATTTATACCCCTCTCATATCTAGTGTCTGGTGTTCCCTTTGCTATTGAGGTGTGTGGTGTCATCATGCCAAGAGCTAAAGAGTTGTGTAAGGCCTTCAGAAAAAAGGCTGTGGATGCCTATGAGTCTGGCAAGTGATTTAAAAAGATCTCCAAATTATTTGAAATACATCATTCCACTGTAAGGAAAATCATCTACAAATGGCACAGATTTCAACAGACAATAGACAGTAGCCAATTTGTCCAGGACTAGCCATCCCAGCCCAAGAAATAAAAAGTCTAACCCCAAGATTTCATCACAGGATCTGATTTGGTGTCAAAGTGCATGCGTCTTCAATCAGAAAGAGAGATTGTACAAATTTGATCTGCATGTGAAGTGTGCCAGGAAAATGCCTTTGCAAGGCTACAGTTTGCCAATGAGCATATACTCAAAGACCAGGCCTTTTGGAATAATGTGCTCTGGACAGACGACTCAATGATAGAGTTCTTTGGCCACAGTGACAGCAGTCATGTTTGGTGCAGACCAAAGTTTTCCCAGATGAAGCACCTTATACCAACTGTGAAGCATGATGGTGGATATGTTATGGTTTGGGGTTGCTTTTCTGCCTGAGGGACTGGATAGCTTGTATTCATTGCGTCAACTATGGATTCTGCATCATATCAAAGAGTGCTTGAAGATAATGTGAGGCCATCTGTCCGAAAGTTGAAGTTGAACCAAAAGTGGACCTTTCAACAGGATAATGATCCTAAACACACTAGCAAATCCACCAAGGAATGACTCAAAAAGAAGAAATGGAGGGTTATGGAATGGCCTAGTCAAAGCCCAGATTTGAATCCCATTGAAATGTTGTGGGGGATTTGAAACGGACAGTACATGCAAGAAAACCCTCAAACATCTTGCAACTGAAAGAATATTGCATGGAAGAGTGGTCAGAAATTCCAGCAAGCCAATGTCAGAGACTGATGGACAATTATGCAAAACGCCTACATGAAGTTATTTCTGCTAAAGAGGGCAATACTATCTTCTGAGCCCAAGGGTGTACTTACTTTTTCCACAGACGAATATCACATCTATTGATATTTCTGTTGAATAAATAATTTAAAAAGCTATTGTTCCTTGTGGTTTTGTTCAAGTATATCAACTTTATTAATAGGCACGGTTTTAAAGATGATCAAATGTTTGCCTGCCCAAATATGTCAAAAAAGCCAACAATTTCCATGGGGTTTACTTATTTTTTCACATGACATGTATAGAGCACTTCTGGCAATATGTTTGATATGATATGCAGATTTTTTGGTTACTGTGTGTGTGTGAATGTGATTGTGTGTGTGTGTGTGTGTGTGTGTGTGTGTGTGTGTGTGTGTGTGTGTGAGTGTGATTGTGTGTGTGTGTGTGTGTGTGTGTGTGTGTGTGAGTGAGTGAGTGAGTGAGTGAGTGAGTGAGTGAGTGAGTGAGTGAGTGAGTGAGAGAGAAATGTGAGTAGCTGTGTCTGTATGAGAGAAATATAGATAATAGATATGGGTCTGTGTGTGTATATATTACATATGTGCTGATCAAAATTGATTCGTATTAATCTTAAGCCCAATAATTGCCAATAAATGCTTTATTATGGTTTATGATATTGTCACATTACTGAATAAAAATAATGACTATATGTTTACCTCTGTCTGCCTGACTGAGTTTTGTACTGAAGAGTGAAGAATACTACCTTGTCAGGTCAAGCAACAAAGCAACAGACAACAACTGATTTGCCATGTTGGTTTATGAAATGGAGCCATAATTCTGGAGACAGCAACAAGCCACACACGATATAACAGGGTGACAATTTGAGCAATTTCATTATATTAAAGTGATAAATCCCAATGATTGTCTCTTTCCTCTGACTAATCCTAAGGTGTGAGATGTCTAACATTATGGTCAAAAAGAGAAGATTATATTAAATCCACGATTATGGAGTTTACTTTTTAAATTAACAATAAAAGTAATATGGTAATATGCATAAATTATACAGCCTCTGGTATGTAATTTATGGGAACATAAAAAGCTGCACACCTACTACTGATAATGGTATCAGAAGCTATATGTTTAAAAGGGACACACAATGCAGTAAGAGCTGGCTAGTGTGTCTCTAAATCTAAGCATAAGAACAACTATTCTGGAATTCTACATACACAAATATAACTGTTAATTAAAACAGTGGAAAATGTGTTAGCTATAAGAAAGACAGTCACCTTATTCATAGTCAAAGCAATCAGAGATGATTTTCTTTCATGGCAGTCTTCTCTGGTCTTGTCTCCAATCAGAACTAAGTCTTTTTTGCCAAGAAAGGTACGTGTAATGCTACCTTGAAATCATAATTCTGGTTCAGGATGTTGTACTGTTTTCACATGTCAACTCAGGAAGGCCTCTTGCTACTTATTAGATTAGCTGAATCATGTTTTCTTAGAGCAGAGAAGACTATAAAATATGCAGAGCAGGGCTATTTCAGGACCAGGATTGGCAAACACGTCCCTGAAAAAACCAGCTCCTTCTGAATGTGACATTACTACGAAACATAGGGCATGTTTATGGATATGTATATTATGCCCAGGATAACAATATCATGCATGTTGAAAACAAACTTTCTGGCATTTGAATGCCACCACAGTGTTGCTTGTATATTATACAAATCGGTTAAATGTGAAATTAAATGATCTAATACTGAAAACAGGATTGCAGTTCCACCATCTTGTGACAAATCATACCAATTTAAAAAAGCTATGTTTTCTCTCATTCACACTACAGTATGAAAACACAATTTCAGATTTATCCATTTTAGAGAGAGAGAGACAGAGACAGAGAGAGAGAGAGATCTGACAGAGAATATTTATATAGAGAGTTCTAACACAGATTCATGGCCAAGCATTACTGAACAAGTTCCTTATCACATCCTAATTCAAGTGAGTGACAGCAGCAGCCTTGGCTTAATCGCACTGTCAATCTGTATAAATATGCCTAAACTCCAGCATCCCACTAAGCTATCTCTCTGTTCTAATTCAATCAGCAATATCTGCATGCCATGTTACTACGCTCTGGAAAACCAAAACAAATCAGTTTAGAAATGCATTTATATGCCTGTACCCAGGTTATTAACAATAGGGAAATGTTTGTGGAGAAGGCTGGAACATTTGCCCAGAGCCTGCTCCATTTAATGTTTCACTTGCAATTAATCTTCCTTCTTGGGTTCTTAGACACTATAGAAAAGCCATCAAGTGGCAGCAAATAATGAAGAAAAATCCCAAGTCTACATTTAACAACCCAATATGACTAATTTAGGTGAAAAATGATAAATAATTTTAGTTATATTTTTATAAGCAGTATAAATGAATACAAGTGAACGATAATCATTGCTTTAAAAAAAAAAAAAAAAGCTAAAGAACTTTTTTACACAATAAAACTCTTCCCTCTCTTTTTTCTTGCAGAGTATGATGCCAAGATGAGCTGTGCTCAGGCTGAACCAGAGGAGAGGCCTGCCAATTCCGGCGACAACACTAGTCCCAGTGCAAATGCCAATCGCAATGCCATCACTAAGCCTAACGTCTCTGGAAGCCCTATACACAATGCCAATGCACCCTCAAATCCAAGCAATAGTTTTAACCCCAAGGTCACAAACACCAGCGATGAGACGGAGTGCAAGATCTGCTATCAGCGCTACAACATCCATAGCCGTAAGCCCAAGATACTGGACTGCTTGCACCGTGTTTGTGCCCGCTGCCTTAACAAGATCCTGGACATTGGAGACAGCTCGGGCTGCATCTGCTGTCCCTTCTGCCGGCACGAGACAAGAGTTAATGACTATGAAGTGGCAGCACTACCAGATGACTCGAACATCATGTCATTCCTGGCGGTCCGGGACAAGTGCTGGAGCTCAGACCACAGCAAAGAGGTGGTGCTGACACCCAAGAGCCTATCATCCAGTGAAAGTCCATACCACGATTCATCTAACTGCCTGGTCATCACTATTATGGAGGTCCAGAGAGATGCACAGCATTCACCCAGTCGCAATGGTAGCTCCGATGACTATGGGGAACACAGCCTGGACTCTGTATCAGTGGCATCAAATGCTGGCACCATGGACCAGGATGCATTCACTAAGTTTTGTAATCACATACCCCGGATTCTTGTGTGGCTACTGGGCTTCTTTTACTTTGGGTCCTTGCCACTGGGCATATACTTACTGGTGATCCAAAGAGTTACTCTGGGCATTGTATGTGTTAGCCTTGTCCCCACCAGCCTTACTGTGTGTCTTGTGTATGGATTCTGCCAGTGCCTTTGCCAAGGCATATGTGACTGCTCCAGCAGGAGCTGACTGGACACGACACAAAAGTGTGTCTCAGAATGATGAGTGCGAACAAACTAATAACACAAAAGACTCCTTCATATATCTGTTGAGGGCTATTAGACTTAAGTAATATTGCACGAGCAAGAACCAGCTGTGCTGATATTCAGTACAACAGCAGGATTGTGAGTGCAATATTGCTTTCATATATAAGTTCTATAAACACGAACTTAATATCGAGTAACTGACATTTCAGGCACAGTATGCCAAAATATTATGTTTATTTTTGCTCCATCAGTGAAAATAGTTCCCAAAGAAGCCACAGCTGGATAGAGAATTGCGTATTGCCAAGCAACACATAGGCAGACTGACAGCCCATAGTAAGTGTAGTAACATTTTCTATTAAAAAACTATTGCTAGAACTGGAAGTTTATGTAATGAACACAAACAAGTGGAGTGATACAAACAGTGAAAAGTACCAGTGCTTTTATACTTTATATCAGCGATCTTGGAGCACCGCTTTTCCTATCAAATTACTGGACGAGAACTAACTGTTGTATAATAAGCTAAAAATTTAAACCAGTCTCTTGGTTAACATCATCAACAACAACAACAACAACAGCAACAACATCAACAACAAAAAGTCACATCTGGTGTCTGAGGCCTGTTTTTTACTTCTGCTTTAAAGTGTATATGCATCATGACGCAGAGAGGGAGGTTTATGGCCAAGAGGTGCAATAATGGTCTCTCATACTGTCTCGTGAGTCATGAGTATCTAGGGTGCTGAGAGTCAACCAGCCTTCAGGCAAACACTGATTGGTTGAGGCGGGGAAGTGTATCTGGTTGTGTACTTGGAAACATTGTGATGAGTTGCTGGAACCCCACTTGTGCCAGTTTCATTAAGGGTTTCAGACTGCCCTGAACACACATCACATCCAGTACTTTCCGTCTCCTAAAGGCAGGGGACATGCTACCCCAACCCCTTTTTGTAAGTGTAGTCCGTTAGACATCATATACATAACAGCTTGTAACAGTAACAGATGAAAAATGATTTCTAGAAATATCAGTTTGACTGTATTCACGCTTTAGATTCTTAGGGTGGTGTCAAATAAAATGTCTTCTCTTTGATAATACTCTTGCATTGGTACAGTTATAAGGTACCTATCCTTTTTTCTGCATCACACACACTTGTATGATCACATTACTGTATCATGAATTTATTTACAGGAAACGGCGATCATGATATTGTGGCATATGAAGATATAAACTGTGAGACTTTATACTGGCTGTAGCTGTCATTATAATGGCCACTTTAATACCCCTGCAGGAATACGTAATTTGCTTTCTTTTTTTTTTTCTAAAGGACTCCCAATAAAGTGGCAACAAGGTGATGTAAACCATAGCATATTTTTTTACAAAATTATAAAGCATCCATCCTTCTATGATTGTTACAACTGTGTATTTAAACACTAGTTAAACTGGAGTGCTTCAATATATGAATGACTTCATCGTTTGTGAATTTACTTGGTGAAAAACTACTAATAACTAATCATGCAAGATTTTTTTTTTTTACCCCCCTCAACACTTTTACAAAGTTACACCCCTGCTTCTTATATTTATTATTCCTACAGTGAAACACTGCTCTGTTTTGCTTTCCCTATTTCATTCATTCTGGCACATATGACTTTGTTCCCTAGTGTACACACTCATGTTACATTAAACTATGAAGGTAGGCACCTACAGTACTGTGCAAAAGTTTTGGCACTTTATTTTTTATTTTTTTTTTTAGTATAAACTTTGTTATATATTTTTTTATTTTATGACTTCTACATTATTAAGTCAGTACAAAAAACATTTTAGATTCCCAAACATTAGTTTTCTAGCACAAAATTAAATGTTACAGAAAAATGTTTGTATGTCATTAAAGAAAGCAGCATATTACGTAAGAGACACTTTTCAGACAAAAAACACAATGAAGGCTGCTGGGTTTTGCTGCAAAAATAAGAAGCAAGTGTGAAAGTCAAATTCTCCTGAAGAACTATAGCTGGTTCTGCAAGATGCTCAATAAAACAGCTCATTTCCTTAAAAAACGTACAATTTTTTTTTTCTCACACCAAATATGGACTTTGTTTAATTTACTACCGTTTACTGCTCTTTATGGCATTATTTTTTTTAAATGTAGAAATATTTAATTTAATTATTTTGAAGGCATCTTTGCTCTACAGCATTTCTTTGCATGTGCCTAAAACTTTTGCACAGTACTGTATGTGAGTGGCCATGCAAGATGAACATGAGTTCGCAGAAGTATAAATCATGCCTAACATTAAGGATGTATGAAATGTTGCATTACCAGTCCACACTGTCAAAGAGGAATACTTCCTAGTGTAGATTCCTGTTAGTACCATATTAAAGCCCCAAAGCATGGCAAACAATCCCCAACATGGCCTCCAGAATGCCCAGGCAAGCCACAGGAAAGCCAAATGATGAAACAAGTTCCAGTATGGGGGCTGCCACAAATGCTTTTAATATGAATATATAAGTATAATATATAAGTATTGAAGTTTGAGCTATGTGTTTGTAGCCATAATGAGCTAATTAATTTTATTCTGGGTACTGTAGCAAACTGCTGTAGCAATCAATGAAATGTTTAGACTTGTTGAAGAGTGAGGTCAAAGTGTTAATTCAAAGATGTTAAGAGCACATAGTAAGCTGGAGCCATCCATGGGGAAAAGATTATCTAAAATAAAATGGATTTTCTTTAAGTGGTTGTATGTTCTTTATCAAGAGACATAACCCAGTAATAAGGCAACATTTTAAACTGCTGACAGAGAGCCAGTTTTCAGTATACTGTGTCCTTCACACTTTCATTAAATTACACGGGTGTCTGTAGTCTGTAAATAGGGCCACGGGTTAGATGAAGTACATGAACAGAACGCTTTGGACAACATGATGTGGTGGCTTTTGAAAGGAAGTCAATACATAGTTGTGGTGGTCTTTTGTTCTTTTTTCATCTACTGGCACTGGCACTGTCTGTCTGTCTGTCTGTCTCTCTCTCTCTCTCTCTCTCTCTCTCTTCATTGACAGACAAATTTAATAGAATGACAGGAATTGCTGTTCCATCTGTCCTACCTGGCATAATAATCACGCTTGAGGAATTCTCAAAAGAATAGTGAAAGGCAAATATGAAAAACAAACATGTCAAAGAATATAACGATGCACTAAGGATTGATAAGAGGGAACACTATCATTAAGAAGATAACTGGCTGGAGAAATATTTGAGAAATACATTTGATTAAAGAAAAGGAAATGAGACACTGTTATTGAAGAGAAGGTTCAACTATTAAATTGAATCTTAGCTTTTACCTTTTAATCACCTGACCGGACCAGAGTACCACAATCCGTGATTTATAAATATTTAACTTGTTGTCGTTCAGTTTGGGATAGTTGTTTAAATTCTTTTTTTTTTTTTAAATATTAATAAGACTCATTGGCTCATAATAAGTAAAATGCAAATTTTCTAACATTACATAAACATTATGTATCAGTGCAATATTTATTGGAAAACAGAAGAGCTGACCCTAAACTTAAATCCATTTTTCTTGTGCAATATCGATTTGAGTGTGGAACAGTATTAAATCCAGTGCCACTGCCTGACAGTTTGATGTAACTACAATAAGTCACCTTGAAATTCATATTTTGGGTAATACGCCCAAAGTCAATGGCAGCTCTCAGCTAGTGGCTGCTTTCTACCACTGTACTTCTAGATCAGTGGTCACCGACCCCGTTCCTGGAGATCTACAGTACTGTGCAAAAGTTTTTGGCACCCTATTTTTTTTTTTAGAACAAACTTTGTTATAGATTTTTTTATTTTATGGCTTCTACATTATCAAGTCAGTACAAAAAACATTTTAGATTCCCAATCATTAGTTTTCTAGCACAAAATTAAATGTTACAGAAAAATGTTTGTATGTCATTAAAGAAAGCAGCATATTACGTAAGAGACACTTTTCAGACAAAAAACACAATGAAGGCTGCTGGGTCGAAAGTCAAAGTCTCCAGAAGAACTGTGGCTGGTTCTGCAAGATGCTCAATAAAACTTAGCAGCTCATTTCCTTATAAAACTGCACTAATTGTACCGGACACTACTATTTTTATTTTTATTTAAATTTTTTAGTCACACCAAATATTGACTTTGTTTCATTTACTACTGTTTACTGCTCTTTACGATATTTTTTTTTAATGTAGAAACATTTAATTTCATTATTTTGAAGGCATCTTTGCTCTACAGCATTTCTTTGCATGTGCCTAAAACATAATCATGCCAGCCTGACCATCTAATCACTGCCTTAAGAAATTCTTGATCAACTAAAACAGGTGCGTTAGATTTTGGTTGGAGATGAAACCTGCAGGAAGGTAGATCTTAAGGAAGAGAGTTGGTGACCACTGTTCTAGCTCATCATATAAAATAATGTGCTATTTTATAAGCTGCCAAATAATGTGTGGAAGCCATATTGTTAAATTAAGAGTAAACTGCAGTGATTTGTGTGATAATTACAATATATAGGAAATAAACTAACAGACTGCTAATCGACTCCCAATAGATTTTTTTTTCAATGCGTGCCATCTTCTCATACATATAACATTGTATTAGAATTTTTCATTTTTGATTTTCAAATTGTTTCTTGCCTTGTGCCCAGTGTTGGCTCTGAATCCACCGTAAACCTGATCAGGATAAAGCTGTTACTTAAGATGAATGACTGAATGAATGCTAGTGACACTAAAAATGACTCTCTCACAACACTGGGGTCCACACACTCCTTCATCTAAAACAACCTTGAAAATGTCCTCACAGAATTCCATATTTAAGGCCATATTTATATACACAATCAAATATTTAACATCTTCTATTCAGTTGTTTTAGGCCAAGGTGCTGCATAAATTTTAATAGATCCTGCATAATTTAGAAACAATATTCTTCAAGGTGAGCCCTTTCTGTCTCTCTCGTTCGTTTTGTTTCTTCTCTGGCCTACAATCTCTTGTCCTTTCTTGCCTCTTTTTTCTTTCATTGTTACAAAGTCTCTGACCAGAGATATCTCTAATCTTTGGATAAATACAGTACATATGTTCACACACACACACACACACACACACACACACAAAACCACACAGCTGGCAGAAGCTGGCAGTCACAAAATCAACACAAGCCTGATGCGGTAGTGTGTGTAATCTTTTTGGTGTGTGCGGATAAGTCACTGTGCTTAAGAGCACAATTAGCACAAATTGAGTTGTTGATCTTAACAAGTGTGTTCTCGGGGCTTTTTAGAAGAAGTCGAGAGATAACAGTGCCACAACTCTGAGACAAATGAAGCTGCTGTGGCTTATTATTATTATTATTATCATCATCATCATCATCTATATTATTTATTTATTTATAAACACCTTTCACCATTCTCATGCATGAAGCACTTATTTTCTTCAAAAGGTCATGCAATCAATCACAGGCACATCACTTCTGCCCCTTCGAGCACAGCAGGGAGAAAGAGACTGGGAGAGAGACTGAATAAGACAGAAAAGAAAAATACCCTGCTGGAAAACACAATGTCAAAACACAGTGTGTAATTACAGAGCATGGAAAGATGTCTCAGAGTGCACTCGATCCTGCTGCTCTTGTTCCGATAAACTGCATACGTTGAACATTTGACACGATGAATTTACTAATGATAGCTTCAGGCTTTGACCAAGAACAAATTTAATCCCTGGGAAGCTCAAAGGGATAAGAAGAGAAGGCAAAATATAAAAATAGCCATTATGCTTATAAGTTTTTTTACACACACATGACACAGCCTTGCCTGCTTGTCTACAGTCTACATCCTAACAGAAGTCTCAGCAGTCATGCCGACCAATTCCCACTACTCCTGCTGTTGCCATAGAGACGCCTTGCATCAGGACCACATAGAGGATGCACATCAGCTTTGCTGGGTTTAGAGAAACAGTATAGAGTTTACCACACACATTTGTTTTGCTGACATTGTGTTCAACCTCGTGTTGAAATAATTCTCAGTGTAACTATTTTCATAATTTTGTTGAGGACTTTTGATATGCTATCATTATGAGAACATCTAGACATTTTGGTTTCTCCCAAAAAATGTCCCAGATAAGCAGTCTCACACACTCCCTCACACACACACACACACACACACACACACACACACACACCTGATGTACTCGTAGTTCATCTGAGATTAATTTTCAATTTACTAAGGCTATAGCTCATCACGCATATTGTGCTTGGGTCCGCCTACAACATGCACTCTGCGTGAAGTGAAATTTGTGGTTTAAAAGTCATCATGTGGTGGTAATGGTCAAGCACAGAGCTGCCAAAAAGCTCAAGAATAAAGAGGAAATGCAAGTTCTTTAAGAAAGATGAAGTGTTAATAAAGAAAATGCCATCTGATTATTAATTGGCTGCATGCAGAATATGCAACTTGGTATAAAAGTGTGCAATTAAATTGTATTCCATGTATCTTGTGGTCAGCTGTGGCGTTTATAAAACTTGGATAATTGGAAATGCCATAAAAAGTCCTGTGTTGTTGTTAGACATGAGGAAACTGATGTATGTGTGCCTGAGGTATGTGCAGTGAAAAGCAGCAAAACTGACGAGCAATATTAAAAGTTTCCCGAAATAGTAGTTTCCCTAATTTCTCCAATTAAATGTCCATGTTCCCATTGCTTGGATTACAGATGTTTCCAAAGGTATGCTTTCCACAGACAGACACACCTCTTGCTATTTCTCTAGACCATGGATCTTTTCAAGATGAATATCAGTGTTGTCTCCTCTAATGGCCACTGACATTAGGATACTGTCATATTTGGACATCTGGCTCCATATGGCCAGTAAAAATAGCACATACTGCATATTTCTGAAAAATATATATTGTGCCATACCTGTAGGGTACAAAAAGTGGACCAAAGCCAAAGATCTCCAGGGTACTAAAAATATAAATGATCAAATGTCAAAAGCTTTTTTTCTTGATCTAAAAAGAGACAGCTGATGGACACGTCCCCTGGGCTAATCTTGGTCATTCAGAAAAGGCTGGGCTTTTTTTAAAAAAGAGGTTTTTCTAGCTCCAGTTGGTCTATCTCTGGTTATCTCTATCTGTGGTAGGTCACAAAGTGCATCCATATCATTCAGTTGTGAGAAACAGGTTCTTCAGTGCTCGCTTGCCTCGTTATTTCAGTAAAACCCTTAATGGAAGTTTATTCCTGTTAATGGTAACACTGGCATTTTAGGTATCAAAAATGTTTGAGCTGCATTAATTTCGTGTTCTATGGTTTTCATCTTCCTTCTCAGAGTTCAGGTGCTGTTTCATATCCCATACCCCACCAGTGACTTAACTTTGGGAAACTAAATCTCTCCAACAGTTCCAGAAAAGATGAAACGAGTGAATAAAAAAAGTGATCCTGCAGTAATCTATTATTAAAGTGCCAGTGTGAGTGATGAGATCCAGCTGACAAGACAGAGACTGTTGCTGAGATAAAGGGATGATCTGATAGAGAATTTATCCTTGCCCTAGGAACATGATTAGAATTAATCTTCAATCGTGTCTAAGTCCTGGGAAAGAGTTCCTCCATAGAACATTTGATAATTAATTACAGACCTACAGTGCCCTCCACTAATACTGGCACCCTTGGTAAATATAAGCAAAGAAGGCTGTGAAAATTGTCTTTATTGTTTAACCTTTTGATCTTTTGTTAAAAAAATTCACAAAAATACTCTGCTCTCATGGATATCAAACAATTGCAAACACAACACAGGTTTATCCAAAAAAAAAAATATCTCTTTGTTAAATATACGTGTACAACAATTATTGGCACCCCTATGAATTCACACGAGAAAAATATATTTGAAGTATATTCCCATTGATATTTTACATTTTTTAGTACACCTGGGTGACTAGGAACAGGATAAATACGAGTATAAATATGAGTTAACACATAGGCCAAATTCCCTTAGTCATTCATAACAATGGGTAAGACCAAGGAATATAGCTGTGATGTGTGGCAAATGGTTGTTGAGCTTCACAACATGTGCAAGAAAATAGCACAAGCATTGAAAATGCCCATTTCCACCATCAGGGCAATAATTAAGAAGTTCTAGTCCACTGGAAATGTTATGAATCAAGCCGGAATTGGACGTGTGTCTATATTGTCTCAACGCACTGTGAAGAGGATGATTCAAGTGGCCAAAAAATCTCCAAGGATTTGCTGGAAAATAACAGAAGTTAGTTGCATCCTGGGGTCAGAAATTCTCCAAAACTACAATCCAAAGTCACCTACATCACCACAAGTTGTTTGGAAGAGTTTCAAGAAAAAAGCCTCTACGCTCATCCAAAAACAACTCAAGCGTCTTCAGTTTGCCAGATACTAATGGAACTTCAAATGGGATCGGGTTCTATGGTCAGAGGAAACCAAAATAGAGCTTTTTGGCAATAAACACCAGTGGCGGTTTTGGCGTACACAGAGAGGTAGCCATATGGAAAAGTGCCTCATGCCCACGGTTAAATATGGTGGCAGCTCTTTAATGTTATGGGGCTGTTTTTCTGCCAGAGGACCTGGACATTTTGTTAGGATACATGGCATCATGGACTCAACATCAAGATATTCAATGCGATACCTGGAAGCAGTGCCTCTCCGCAATATCTCCGCGAGAAATGTTGCAGATGTGCTCTTCCACATTATCTCCCGAATCGGGATCCCAAAAGAGATCCTGACTGATCAGGGCACATCATTTATTTCATGAACCCTGCGTGAGCTGTACGAGTTATTGGGATTAAATCAATTCACACCAGATGGATGGGCTGGTGGGATGCTTTAATCAAACGCTTAAAAATATTATTCATAAGTTCGTTAAGGATGATGCACGAAATTGGGATAAGTGGCTAGAGCCCCTGTTATTTGCAGTACGAGAGGTCCCGCAAACCTCCACGGGGTTCTCCCCATTCGAATATGACATCATTCGGGAAAATTGGGAGGAGGGATCTTCAACCAGAAAAAATGAAATTCAGTACATTCTTGACCTGAAAGCAAAACTCCACACTTTAAGCCACATAACTCAGGAGAATTTTCTACAGGCGCAAGAACATCAGTCCTGGCTGTATAACAAGTGCTCTCCTGGAGATAAAGTGCTAGTGTCACTACTCACGTCGAGCTCCAAATTACTAGCTAAGTGGCAAGGGCCCTTTGAGTTCACATGGAGAGTCGGGGATGTCGACTATGAGGAAAGGCGAATGGATAGAGGCGGGGCGCGACAGGTTTACCATCTCAACCTTCTAAAACCAAGGAGGGAGACGGCGTCTGTGGCTTTGGCGACAATCGTGTCAGAGAGGGATGAGCTAGGACCAGAGGTAAACCTAAAACTGGCAATTCAATCCACCCCAGTCCCTTATGGAGACCACCATGGCCTTTTCCACCCCGTTTGGGTTACACCAATTCGTGACCGTTCCTTTTGGGTTGTTCGAGGCCCCCGCGATGTTCCAGAGACTCATGGACAGAATACTCCGTCCACATGCTGCATACGCTGCTGCCTATTTAGGACATTATTATGTACAGTAATGATTGGCAGTGGCACATGCAGCACTTAAGAGCAGTTCTGGAGTCGCTGAGGCAAGCGGGACTCACAGCAAACCCAAAGAAGTTCGCGATTGGATGGGTGGAAGTACGGTATCTGGGTTTCCACTTGGGCCATGGGCAGGTGCGTCCCCAAATTGATAAGACAGCAGTGATTGCGACCTGCCCAAGACCCAAGACCAAAAAGGAGACAAGACAGTTTCTGGGGTTGGCTGGCTATTATCATAGGTTCGTGCCTAATTATTCAGACGTCACCTGCCCGCTGACTGAGCTCACTAAAAAGGGGGCAGGCCGGATGGCTTCCCGTCCTGAATCGGGTGGTGGGGGTATGTGGAGGTGGGGGCATGTGGAGGTGGGGGCATGGATGAGCGCCGATTTGTGAATGGAGGGCGGAGCCGGAGAAAGCGAGTGGTAAGGATTGCACACCTGTAGGAAATGAGACTAATGATTGTTCTGTGTTGCAGTGAGGAAAAGAAGATGAAAGAAGGAGAGACACATGCCTCGAGAGAGAGAGTGAGTGAGACACCGGCATAGAGCTGCATGTGTGAGCGTATATGTGCGTGTGAGAATTTAAAATGCTGAAGAGCGGAAGTGGATCAAGCCTGCCTTCGCATTTTCTCTCAGTGTCGACTTTAAAGTTTGTGACACTCATTTATACATCTGAACAATTGAGGGTTAAGGGCCCAACAGTGGCATCTTTGTGGTGCTGCGGTTTGAGCTCATGACCTTCCGATCAGTAGCACAACGTCTTAACCACTGAGCTACCACTGCGTAATGTATGTTTGGGGTCATTGTCATGCTGCAGAATAAATGTGGGGCCAATGAGATGCCTCCCTGATGGTATTGAATGATGGATAAGTATCTGCCTGTACTTCTCAGCATTGAGGAGACCATTAATTCTGACCAAATCCCCAACTCCATTTGCAGAAATGCAGCCCCAAACTTCAAGGAACCTCCACCATGCTTCACTGTTGCCTGCAGACACTCATTCGAGTACTGCTCTCCAGCCCTTTGGCGAACAAACTGCCTTCTGCTATAGCCAAATATGTCAAATTTTGACTCATCAATCCAGAGCACCTGCTGGCATTTTTCTGCACCTCAGTTCCTGGGTTTTCATGCATAGTTGAGTTGCTTGGCCTTGTTTCTACATCGGAGGTATGGCTTTTTGGCCACAAGTCCTCCATGAAGGCCACTTCTGACCAGACTTCTCCAGACAGTAGATGGGTATACCAGGGTCCCACTGGTTTCTGCCAGGTCTGAGCTGATGGCACCACTGGACATCTTCCAATTGCGAAGGGAAGTAAGCCTGATGTGTCTTTCATCAGCTGCAGTTAGTATCCTTGGCCGACCACTACGTCTAGTGGGTCCTCAACGTTGCCCGTTTTTGTGCTTCCTCAAAAGAGCTTGGACAGCATATCTGGAAACCCCGGTCTGCCTTGAAATTTCTGCCTGGGAGAGACCTTGCTGATGCAGTATAACCACCTTCTGTCTTGTTGCTGTGCTCAGTCTTATCAAGGTGTATGACTTTTGACAGTAAACTGTCTTCAGCAACCTCACCTTGTTAGCTGAGTTTGCCTGTTCCTCACCCAGTTTTATTCCTTCTACACAGCTGTTTCTGTTTCAGTTAATGATTGTGTTTCAACCTACATATTGAATTGATGATCATTAGCACCTGTTTGGTATAATTGTTTAATCATATACCTGACTATATGCCTACAAAATCCCTGACTTTGTGCAAGTGTACCTAAAGTGTAGGCAAAGGGGGTCACACCAAATATTGATTTGATGTAGATATTTCTTCTGTTCACTCACTTTGCATTTTGTTAATTGATAAATATAACATATCAACATGTCTATTTTTGAAAGCATTCCTACTTTACAGCATTTTTTCACACCTGCCTAAAACTTTTGCACAGTACTGTACATTTGGTGTATATACATTGAAAAAGGAAAAACTGGTATCCCCCAAGGTTGGATGTACCAATAAAATTGGCCAGCTATTATTTCAAAATCATTAAGCTAGGTATTTAAATATGATATGATGAAATGTACTGTAATACAAGCTCACATGTGTTCAGCACATTACTGTTCCATTTTCTCAGCTTCATTATACAAATCAGTGTAGGTTTTCTGCAGTACAATCACATATGTTTCTCACTCTGAAATTAAGGTTGGTTAAAAAATACAGAACTACCCAGTATATACTTTGCAACTCATATTCAGGTTTTACATTTCAATGATGGGCTTGTAACCTTTTTATTTTTCACAGCATTCATGACAAACATCATTATGACCCTCTAAAAAGAAAAAGTCTTGACTTTGTGAAGAATTTCTCAAGGTTTGGCCTTCACTGGTTTTTGGTGGTTTCCCCCCAGATTAAAATCTTTAGCCGCATAACTATCCTTCAAGTTCAGATCAGTAATGTCATCAGTCGGGCCTACTCAACGTCAGATTCACGCTTCCTCAACTCAACACCATGCTTCTTTAAAGTTCATTTGTGTCACAAGAGATACATTAGTGCCTAGACTAGTTTAAACAGCAGTGCGATGTCTGTCCCCTTACACTACTCTCCTGTGGGTCAGCAGGGGTCACCTGCAACAGCGACCCCAGTGTTGCTCGCACTTTCTACACCAGTGGTCGGGAACCTATGGCGTGCGAGCCACATGTGGCTCTCTGACAAAAATCATGTGGCTCGCCAGGTGTCTCACCCTTCACCAACATACCATCGTTAAAAACTTAGACACATGACTTGAGGTCAGTTTCCTGCAGAAAATGCAAAGTCAATTACAATTCCTTTGTTGTACAGCCTACCAAAGTTAATGAAAAGTCAGTTTACAATAATATATTTCAAGTTGTTACAGCCAGTGCATGTATGCAGTGCTGTGCGCACGTGTCACAACACCAATCATTGGCTAACCACTTACATTTCTATGGTAACCTCTCGCATTCAGATTCAAGCAACTACCTAGCTAGTTTGTGGAGATGGCGAAAAGAAAGAATTCAGAGGAGCATCGAAAATTTCAAAGTGGCTGGACTGAAACATATGCTTTTATTGAAAGCTCTGGTGCTCTGCTGTGTCTGTATCGCCTCGTTTGAAAAAAATCAAATGTTAAGAGACATTTTGCTTTTGCAGCAAAGTTGGCTGGTGGGCGAAAGCCGAAGGAAGGCGTGCACGGAGCTCCAACGGAAACTGCAAGCCGGACAGCAGCAGCTGCAAGCGTGGTCAGGGGCAAGTGGAAGCATGCATGCTCACTGGAGATTTTAAGACAAGGAAAACCTTTTACTGACAGAGGATATTTAAAGTCACACACGTTGAGCATGGCAAGTTAACCATTTGCGGATTTCCCGAAGGAGAAAATCATTCAGAAAATAAAAGACGTGCCTCTGACAGCCTGAAAAGTGCATCACCGCGCTGTCATGATGGCATGTGAGATAAAGAGGGAAAAGAGCATGGATATAACTTCGACAGATTTTTTTTTCCGCACACGCACACACACACGCACACGCACACAGAAGAGGTTTTATGTTGCTCAGGTGGAACCGCAAAATGAAAGCCCTGTACAATTAATTCCATATTGCAATGTTACCTATTGTTTGTTGCATATTTGTTTGTTTTTGAGTTGTCTATGGACCAAAATAAAGTTAAAGTTAATGTTATAGAAATGTTATTGAAAAAACGTGTTTGTTTTTTTTATAATAGTAAAATATTCGTGCAATGGCTCTTTAAAAAAAAAAATGCATTAACCAAAAATGAAAAAATGGCTCTTTGGTGAAAAAAGGTTCCCGACCCCTGTTCTACACTGTAATCAATGCTACTTTGACCTGTTTCAGTTCCATCTGATGCAGCACTGGTATCAATATTTAAAAGGGTTACAGTAAAACGTTTCTGGTGTCAGATACAGCAACGGTCTCAGCTAGGTGATTTACCACCAGTTGGGGTGCATTTGGTACCTGTCCCATCCCTTGATGGAGAAGCCTGTCTAGTATGACAGCACAACAGAAGGTATAACAAACAAGAAGGAGAATGAAAACACGCTTGAACTGCTGCAGAATGAGACAGCCTTGACCTTGAACTTCACCGGAAGTTCCTCAGACAATTAAAGAAAAATCATTACAGAAAACATCCTGTACAAATATAATAAAAGCACACGCAAATGAACCAATGCACAATGCAATTTTTTCTTAAAATCTGATACTATTACATTCAACAACTGCTGCATCGTCAAAGCCACCAGTATTGCAGATGACCCCTCTCACCCCTCTCACCATCTGGCAGAAGGTACAGGAGCATCCGTGCCACCACCAGCAGACTCCATAACAGTTTCTTCCCTGAGGCAGTCAGATTACTCAACACCTTGCTGCCTCCCAATGCTCACCTGGGCTAGTCAAACACTTAACCCAGTATGACTCAGCACCTCTGCACACTGCACATTACAAAGCTGCATCAGTCACATTTATATTATGGAACTTGTTTTTGCTGCCTACATTGCTGCTATACTTGTGCTGCTACATTACACAATAGTTTATATGTGCCCATGTTCTGTGTATTTATTGTCTTGCACTCATCTCACACGGTTGTGTATTTGCACTTTATGTAATCCTATGTAGTATTCTGTGTTGCACCGTGGTCCAATGTATACGAGGTATATAGAGGAATGACAATAAAAATTCATTTGACTTGACTTACACACTTAGAAAAGACCTTTTAAAGGGGTTCTAGTTAGAATCTTTTGTAGAGATCTTTTGAATGGAAACTGTTCAGATTCCCTTCAACCTTTCTAAGATCATATCCTAGGTTAGCTTCAGACCAGCACAAGCGATCAAACTCATGTTGGAGGTTTAAATCACAGAGAGAGATAGAGAAAGACAGACAGGCAGGCAGGCAGGCAGGCAGAGAGAGAGAGAGAGAGAGAGAGAGAGAGAGAGAGAGAGAGAGAGAGAGAGAGAGAGAGAGATCACTTGGCTCTTATGTCATGGAAGGGCAATATTATGAAACTGCAGGGATCATATTCTGATCATGTCTCAACACATGAATATGAAATTTCATAGACTAGATCCAATAACATGGGCTCTTTGCCCATTTATGTCAGTAGCACACCAAATTCTCCCAAGTGATTAGAAATTAAAGGAGCAGTCACAGAACTGATTTCAAAATAATGTTGGAACACCAGGCTCCATAAATCGCAACAAGAAACACTTCTGTACACAAACCCTGCTTGTTTATTTTTAGTAACCATAATAGCAAGCATAACAACAGAATATTCATGTCATCCATTCTCTACCATCCATTAAAGTATGTCTCTGTAAAGAAAGTAAAGTACACACCAAAGGGTCAAACTGCACGAGTATTGATTTATTTACAGACCAGCTTTAGCAAGACAAGGAATTTCAAACAGCAAAAGAGCCTCTGCAGAATTACTATATTACCTGCCATAACACACTACTCAAAGTGGGAGTTTGTGTGTGTGCTGAGGTCTCATGAGCATCTCAGGCTGAGTGTGTGTGCACGTGTGTGTGGAGTGACCATTCACATGGATGATGGAAGGTTTATTTAACTAAGCTTTGTGTGTATCCCTGTGAGGATTCTGTCTCATTGTGTGTCTATTTTATTAGGCTGCTCACAAACAGGGTTCAGGACATTGAACTCGTATGTCATACTGTACACTATAGCTGCTCTAAACCTTTTAAATGTTGAGAATATTTATTAAATAAAAAGAAAAAAAATATCTACATCTGAATGTTTAAGATTTTATTTACTATTTGTAGTCCTTGTCTAATGAAACATGCGTTTCCAAAACTTACTGTGTAAACAACTCATGTATAATAATAGATCAACACAAATGTACATGATTTGTGTATATTTATTTTCTTTCTTTTTTCTTTTAATTTTTTTTTTTTAATAAAAGCTAGAGCTTATTGGAGTCTCTTTTTTCTGTGGCTAAATCAGAATTTTGGGCCTATAATTCACCGGGTAGTATCTACAAAGCCAACAATGTTAGCTCCTATTAGCTGTGCATACAATATTGTAAATATTTGGGACTTCGTGTAACTGTGTAAGAGACTCAAATAAAAATATTTCTGTCTGAAGCTGAATATGACTGATTTTTATGTGGATCTCAGGAAATTCAAGTTAAATATCAGCAGTGTGCTGCATTATGTTCAGTGTCTGTAGCTGTATAAAATTCGGAGCCAATAATAATGAAATGCATGAAAATACGAAATCTTATTTCAGTGCAATTTTATAGGAATTTGTCAGCTACAGTACTGTAACACACATACTGTAGTTAACACTTAAGTATGCCCTGAGGTTGTGCCAAACTGTTTGTCCTTCTGTGTCTGTGTGTGTGGTCCTGCTCTTACCTTGACCTTTTCCTGAAGTTTTCCGAGGCGGGCGGTGCCCTCCAGGATGCGGGTAAGGGTGCCCTGCTTGTCTTTCTCCAGACATGAAGCCTGAGGATGGAAACAGGAAATAGGATGGATTACATAGCTAGAGAGAGAGAGAGAGAGAGAGAGAGAGAGAGAGAGAAAGGTATTAAGGAGAGAGTGTATGAGAAGAGTTAGCAAGAGCAAAAGACAGTCATAAAGAGAAATAGTGAAAATGACACAGAAACAGATCAATTAGAGGAGTAGGGAAAGTACAAACAAGGATGGGCAAATGTTGCAGTTCAACAGGGAGAGAAAGAAAAAGAAAGAAAGGGAGTTTTCAATAAAGACAAATAACACAAATAAGGCAGCTCCAGTTAAAGCTTTAGGATAGTGAATCAGATATATTGCTGTTTAATGGCATATTTAGTTACTGGCATATAAGAGAACAATCAATAGATAGCCTGCATTGTTCCTGTGTTCTGTGGTAAATTCAAGATGGTTTAATTGCATTAACTGGGATGTCAATACCAATGATCGAGTACAATCTAATAAATTAAGCATAATATAATCTCATTAGCTGTTCAAATTAGGTGTGTGCTGCCTGTGCAGGAGTGTGATTTTCAATAAGGTATGTCTGCAGATCACGTCTCTGAGTGCATAACGTGAGTGTGTCATTGAGTTTATGCATAAAAATAAGAGCAGCTCTGAGCTGGTGTCTTTAAGAGCATAGACAGATATATGAGCATGTCTTTAAATTCATATACATTACATGGCCAAACATTTGTGGACACCTGATCATCACAAAGTGAGGTCCATGAAGACATGGTTTGCCAAGGTTGGAGTGGAAGAACTTGAGTATCCTGCACAGAACCCTGACCTCAACCCCACTGAACACCCTTTCGGATCCCAGACCTCCTCACGAAACATTCATTTTTTACGTCACAAGAACCTGTTATTTTAACAGGGGTGTGTAGAATTTTTATATCTGCTGTGAGTGAGCAGGGAAGTAACATAATTAAATGTAACAATAATACAAAGTGCCTGACCTCACTAATGCTCTTGTGGTTGAATGAGCAAATCCCCACAGCCATGCTCCAAAATATAGTGGAAGAGTAGAGGTTATAACAGCAAAGAGGGGTGGGGGGTATAACATCTAGAATGGGCTGTTCTAAAATCACATATGGGAGTGATGGTCAGGTATCCACATACTTTTGGTCAATATGGTGTATAAAGGTCTACAAATATAAAGAAGGTAGACATTGGCATTCTTAAATGCACATACATCTTGAATACCTCAAAGTTACAATATAGATAAGATAGACAGCCAGATCATATACTGTACACAGACTGAGAGAGTTGTATGAACATTTGGAAACAGTTTACATTTTGCCTTAACTAAAACTGTGTACTGAAGTAATTAAAATTACCAAACTATACATACCAGACCACATGATGTGCCAGAACATGAAGCCGAGTTACTGTTACCAGCCTGAATTTGATTATTTACCTATAACAGCATGTCTGAAATGTTTTATTCTTCTTATACCACAGCAATTTCCAATCCCTAACCATTTTAATTTATTAAGGAATGACACATCATACTGTTCATCCTTTTATTGTTACATTTAATTATGTTACTTCCCTGCTCACTCACAGCAGATATAAAAATTCTACACACCCCTGTTAAAATTCAACTCAAATTGTGAAACTTGTGTATTAAATAAATTCAATGCACACAGACTGAAGTAGTTTAAGTCTTTGGTTCTTTTAATTGTGATGATTTTGGCTCACATTTAACAAAAACCCACCAATTCACTATCTCAACAAATTAGAATATGGTGACATGCCAATCAGCTAATCAACTCAAAACACCTGCAAAGGTTTCCTGAGCCTTCAAAATGGTCTCTCAGTTTGGTTCACTAGGTAAGCCACAAACATTCATTGCCAAAGAAGCTGGCTGTTCACAGAGTGCTATATCCAAGCATGTTAACAGAAAGTTGAGTGGAAGGAAAAAGTGTGGAAGAAAAAGATGCACAACCAACCGAGAGAACCGCAGCCTTATGAGGATTGTCAAGCAAAATCGATTCAAGAATTTGAGTGAACTTCACAAGGAATGGACTGAGGCTGGGGTCAAGGCATCAAGAGCCACCACACACAGACGTGTCAAGGAATTTGGCTACAGTTGTCGTATTCCTCTTGTTAAGCCACTCCTGAACCACAGACAACGTCAGAGGCGTCTTACCTGGACTAAGGAGAAGAAGAACTGGACTGTTGCCCAGTGGTCCAAAGTCCTCTTTTCAGATTAGAGCAAGTTTTGTATTTCATTTGGAAACCAAGGTCGTAGAGTCTGGAGGAAGGGTGGAGAAGCTCATAGCCCAAGTTGCTTGAAGTCCAGTGTTAAGTTTCCACAGTCTGCGATGATTTGGGGTGCAATGTCATCTGCTGGTGTTGGTCCATTGTGATTTTTGAAAACAAAAGTCACTGCACCCGTTTACCAAGAAATTTTGGAGCACTTCATGCTTCCTTCTGCTGACCAGCTTTTTGAAGATGCTGATTTCATTTTCCAGCAGGATTTGGCACCTGCCCACACTGCCAAAAGCACCAAAAGTTGGTTAAATGACCTTGGTGTTGGTGTGCTTGACTGGCCAGCAAACTCACCAGACCTGAACCCCATAGAGAATCTATGGGGTATTGTCAAGAGGAAAATGAGAAACAAGAGACCAAAAAATGCAGATGAGCTGAAGGCCACTGTCAAAGAAACGTGGGCTTCCATACCACCTCAGCAGTGCCATAAACTGATAACCTCCATGCCATGCCGAATTGAGGCAGTAATTAAAGCAAAAGGAGCCCCTGCCAAGTATTGAGTACATGTACAGTAAATGAACATACTTTCCAGAAGGCCAACAATTCACTAAAAATGTTTTTTTTATTGGTCTTATGAAGTATTCTAATTTGTTGAGATAGTGAATTGGTGGGTTTTTGTTAAATGTGAGCCAAAATCATCACAATTAAAAGAACCAAAGACTTAAACTACTTCAGTCTGTGTGCACTGAATTTATTTAATACACGAGTTTCACAATTTGAGTTGAATTACTGAAATAAATTAACTTTTCCACGACATTCTAATTTATTGAGATGCACCTGTATATTAATGCTAAAATCTTTGTTTTGTTGATGCTACATAATGCTGTACATTAATTCAATAAACTTTAACAAAACATTTTATTTCAGAACATGCATAGTAGCAGATAAATAGTGATAGAGTGATGGAATGCTGGAGTGACTGATGACTGGTAGTGTGCTGTTTGTTATGTGCCTGATCTTGTAGATATTGCCATTAGACAGCAGATACAGTTCAGAGAACTGAGTGAGACATGATTTATTACAGAGCTCCGTGAGTTACATTTCCAGGACCTCCAATAATTCAAGCGTAGTAGGGGAATCCAAGCAGAACTCAGCAGAGGCTGATGTTCTGGCTTCAGTTCATTTTCCAATTTTCCAAGAATGAAAAATGCCCGGGTATGTATTTAGGTTAGACACTGTTTTCTTAGAAGTTTGATGTACATAGAGGCAATAGATTCCTTGCCACCGTCGCCTCTGGCTTGCTCATTATTGATAAATTCATACATTTAAAATCTATATCCTGAATTAATGTATTTCTGTAAAGCTGCTTTGGGACAATGTCCATTGTTAAAAGTGCTATACAAATAAAACTGAATTGAATTGAATGGAAAGCTTTTTTTTTTTTTTTTTGCAAAAAACTGTCAGCTTTTTGAACCGTCCTTTTAATTTTAGACCCCTAAATTTGACTTTTTCCCTCAAATTCCATTCAATTTTATTTATATAATGATTTTTAACAACAGACATTGTCACAAAGCAGTTTTACACGGCCAGAGGTGGCCGTGGCAATGAAAAACTCCCTGAGACGACATGAGGAAGAAAACTTGAGAGGACCCAGACTCAAAAGAGAACCCATCCTCTTCTAGG
Organism: Cranoglanis bouderius; assembly: GCA_023630585.1. Classification (NCBI taxonomy): domain Eukaryota; kingdom Metazoa; phylum Chordata; class Actinopteri; order Siluriformes; family Cranoglanididae; genus Cranoglanis; species Cranoglanis bouderius. The sequence goes on along the minus strand of CM042555.1, from coordinate 13,567,908 downwards.
TGACACCAGATAGTGGGATTATAAATCATTACAGTATACAGTTGTAGATGAGTAAAGGCAAACAGTAGTAAGTGTGAGTCCTAGGATGATGATTACAGCAGCAGTTCTTAGGTACAAATCTACATTAAAGAGGTGAGATTATCCACTAAAGCAAAAGTGAGACTTTCGCATAAACTGTTTTTATGAAGTGCAATATTTAGGATATCCATGTTGGATCAAGCAGAAGTAGAAAATCAGAATGATTCGACCAGGTCCAAGGGGTGAGAGGAGCCACAGCGGTAAAAGGTATCAGGATCTGGCAATAGCATCATATCAGGAAGCTTGTACAGGTACATGATCTGACTGTAATACCTTTTGCTATTACTATTCTCTCATTTTTAAACATTTTGGGTTAGAAATGGCAAGGCATTTCAGGCTATTCTGCATCCGTGAACCAGAAACAAGTTATTTCAAGTCTTTTCTAAGTAGGAATGACTGGGCACACAACCTACTTTAAAAACTTGGCTCAACAGTGAAAATAAATCCTTTTTGGCCAGTGAAAGAGTCTGATGATGCCTACTAATATTAGCACTTTACATTTGGGCACAGGTGTATTTTTCTTCCTTACAGGTTGTGCTCGTTTGTTTGTGTGTGGGGGTATGTTTGTGTTTACTACCATGTGTATGAGTTGGTCTCTCTCATACGTGGTTTTCTCTGCAAGCATCACAATGCTGGTGAGGTACTGGTGGGCAACAAGCTCCTTCTCTAACGAATCTTCAATCTGCTGCTTCAGAAGATTGATACGCCTCTGAGCCTTTCTACAGAGAGAAAGCAAGTTAGAAAAAGAGACAAAGGAGAGTGCGGCAATGAATATTAATACATATGATAACGGGTCCAATCTTATTATTAGTTATTCCATGCTCTGCACATCTTGTGCTTTCTCTAACGCCGCTGATTTAACTTATTTGATGCCACATCAAGTCCAAAACAATGTACAAAGAACATGTGGAACAAGAAACCTCTCATGAGCAGGATGAGATAATATTGCAAAACAAGGTACATCTGTGGGAAGACATCTCTAAAATTGTATGTTGAATCAGTGGCATGTGAACCTGTGTGCTTGGTGTGCCAGCTGGAGCTCGCTCTCCAGGTGTTTGATGTGTGCATTGAGGTCATTTTTCTCTAAAAGAAGAGTCTTTTTCTCAGCCTGCAGAGTGGCCACACGATCCCGCAGCGCCTCCACTTCGGTACACTTCATCTTCTCCTCTTCTTCCAACTTCCTACACAGAATGCATAAACATACAGACAGGTGACTTTTGTTTTAAATGGTGCCTGTCATTTTTTGGCCAAGGTTTACGTCCACTTATCCCCTTAGAGGGAAGCATCACTGCAAAATTAAACCAAACTTCTTCTGACTGATAACTTTATCCCATGATAACACATTTCTATCCTGATGGGAGTGGTCTGTTTCAGGATAACCCCACCCCCATCCACAGAGCATGAAGGTTCACTGAATAGTTGGATTAGTATGAAAATGATGTAAATCATATGCTATGGCCTACAGAGTCACAAGATCTCAGCCCAGTTGAACAGCTATTTTGAAGAGATATGTTACACAATGTTCTCAACCACTATCATCAAAAATAACATTTGAGGGAATTGTTTCGTAGACTGGTGTTCATCCCTCCAGAACAGTTCCAGAGACTTGGAGAATCTATGGTAAAGTGCATTGAAGCTGTTCTGGCAACTTGTGGTGGCCAAAAACCATAATAAGACACAGTCAGGAAAATCAGGAGCACTGTTTATTACTTTAGCCCATTCTCTTGTTCTCTCTGCTCATCATAAAACCACCACAGTGTCGCTCTAAGCAATAAACTCCAGTACTTGTACAAGATGGTAGATAGGTAGCTGGTTGGAAGGATGAATGCATAATTTTAAAAGAATCATCTTTACTGGCCAGATAATTCCTGAACTTTTACCTACAGAATATTTATTTGAATTTTGTACATTACTGGTCCTAATATGTAGTGTTTTTCTTTTTTAAACATACCATTTGAGTTTGTCTGTGGTGGTGGTGTGCTCAACACGGCTGACCGAGTTCTCCAGGGCTGAACTAGCTTTCTGAAGCTTCATCTTCAGCACAGAGAGCTCCTTCTGTGTCACCTCTAATTCAGTCTCCAGGTTCTGCTTCTCAGCCTCTATCAACATGACCTGTTTTGACACCCTACACACTGTAATGAGAGATGTAAAGAGTTCAAATCACAGGATGGCTGCAAGGAATGGCTCCTGAAACAGCTACAAAAAGGCAAATAATTTTTAAAAATAAAACTTAAAGCATTAAACCACTAAAGAGAATCTCATTCACTAATACAATATGAAGGATAACATTGGATTTTCTGGTCTTGTGTTCAGCATACCAAATGCCTCTGGAACACAATTTGAGATCAAACAGATTGCTCTCTCTCTCTCTCTCTGTGTGTGTGTGTGTGTGTGTGTTACCTTCTTGTGTGTGTTTGGTGTGTGTCTCCTTGGCTTTATCATGCTGCAGTTCCAGCTGTTCTATGAGCACCTGATTCTCCTCCAACACCAGCCTTGCCTGATCCTGCAACTGCTTCCTACACACACACACACACACACACACACACACACACACACACACACATTGAGCGAGTTTAATTATGAGCGCACCTGTGGGTGTATTTAAGGGTCTAGCTTTAGAGCCTCCGAAAAAAAATTATGGACCATAATAAGTCCAATAAGTCCAGTTCTTCCTTAGGAGCAATTTTTATTTTTCAATTTTACGACAAGTATCTGTACAAACAATGCAACTGCATGCAAATATAAAAATCTTGGAACCACACAGACACACACCACGTCATTCAAGAATTTTTTACTGTCAGATGAAACAAAAATTTAACTGTTTGCCCATAATGATCAGCACTAAGTACAGAGGAAAAGAGGTGAGGCTTTTAATCTGCAGAACACCATCCCAACTGTGAAGCATGAGAGTGGCAGCATCATATTGAGAGGGGGTTTGCTGGAAAAGAGACTGCTGCACACATCAGAAAATAGATGACATCATGAAGGAGGATAATCTAGAAATACTGAAGACATCAGCCAGAAAGTTAAAAGTGGGTCATACCTGTGTCTTCTAGTAGGATAATGATCCTAAGCATACCTCCAAAGTTGACAACAAAGTGAAAATATTGAATCCCATACAAAATTTCTGGATTGAACTGTAAAAGTCTGTCCAAGCAAGGAGGCCCACAAACCTGACTGAGTTACACCAGTTCTGTCAGGAGGAATGGGCAAAAAATCCCAGCACTATTGTGAGAAGTCTGTGGAAGGCTACCCAAAGCATTTGATTCAAGTTAAGCAATTAAAAGGCAATGCCCACTGAAAATCTGATAACAAATCTGTCTAATAGCTATTATTTTGAAATTGCCTCTTATAGAAATAAAGTAGATACCCTGTTTGACTTAACACAGGAAATGCATGGTAACTGAAATGTGTTTTGGCTTCAACTGTAGATTCGTTTTCATGCAGCATGTACAAATTCATAGAGGATTTATATAGTGTACATAAAAAAGATAATTAAATGTTATAGCTTTGTAAATGGGTTCTTATTGGAATGGTTTCAATGAGAACTGCTTTCAGAAAACCTATGTATTGTCCTTTACCTTAACAAGACCATAATAAACAACAATTTTGCAAATATTTGTATGAATAGGGGACATAACTGCTAGAATAACCAGCATACTCTGAATATTCTAAGCTCAGGATCAAACCAGGGACCCTGGACCCGTCTGGTAGGATGAATCCACAATTGTCTCTAGAGACTATAGCTTCAGAGGGAGCGATGCAATTTGCTACCCATGAAAATCTAATTCCATCTTATTTAGTATGGAACAGGTGTGAAGCATTATTGTGTTTTAAAATATATGTATGCTCCAATAAGAAAATATCATCTTTTAGGGTCACTGGTTTACCAGGGGTGTGTGCATGCAGGCTTGAGAGCTTTCAAATCAGAAGATTTACAGCTGAGTGGAGGAACGCCAGGGTGATTTACTTCTCAAGTAGTGAAGTATTCCTGTGTGCTTGCTTAGTTCTTGAGTGCCAATGGCAAAGTCATCACCCTGTGACCGTGACCCCATGTGGATAGCCTATAACACTTGCTTCTCCATGCATATTGAATGGATTTTTCCTGTTCTTCATTTTACATACACCTAGACCACTTGCTCATTACCTGGAATGTGTATATATGCAACAGACTTGCTTTTGCTTAGCTTGAGTCGGTCATGTATCTGTTGATATTTTTTTCCTTTTCTGAATTTGCAATTCTACCTTGTTTTGCTTGCCCGTTTTTGACCTTAATATTTTAAAATACACCATACATTTTGTATTTGTCCCTGCACTAATAGACATTTGTGAGAGTTTTATTTCTCAATATTTTATTATACACTCACCATTTTTTAAAGGTGACTGTACAAAATACTTAATTCTTTATCAAAATAAATTGCGTTCCTTTTCCTGATCCTCACACCCTCTCACACACACACACACACACACACACACACACACACACACACACACACACACAATTATATACTATCTCTAAATGCCTCTCGTCAAAATGAATAAGTATTGATGTGCCACTTTTCCGACTTTAATCGACCAGGAAAGTGCATGTAATAAAGCTTACAGTAGATGTGGATTTGAAAACATTTTTTGAGGGTTAATTTTAAGATCTCAGACATTATAAACTCTGAATTCCAGAGCAATCTGCTCAGTATTTATGAATGAATTTATGAATGGACAAAAAGAATGTAATCCTTTCTGAGGGGTTATTAATGAATTTATCTACTGCTAACGTTCTGGTTCATTAGGTCATTAGCTTCCACTTTGCACTTACCTGCAATAACCTTCCACTCTAACACGCAATCTTCACTTGAGCTGAAGTTTCTCTTTTGGCCTGAAACACCAACACTGGGGAAATGGTTTGTGAAAATTGAATGGCAGCATGGCTGCATCTGTGCTTAAATAATAACCCAGCATTAAATTATTCAAATGTTAAATGTTCCCCCTCAGTCCCTACTATTTTCTGTTGCTCTAGAGTATGAATATAATTTTACACCTCATCTATCACCATGGGGAAAAACCAGAGTTGTTATTCTTCATTTGAACTTTATTTCTCTTTTCGATTTCTTCTTTTCTAGGACTTCATTTTTGCCTTAATATTTTAAAATACACCATACATTTTGTATTTGTCCCTCCACTAATAGACATTTGTGAGTTTTATTTCTCAATATTTTATTATACACTCACCATCCACTTTAATAGGAACACATCTACACCTGCACATTCATGCAGTTATCGACTCAACCAATTATGTGGCAGAAGCGCATTACATATAATCATGCAGCTACAGGTCAAGAGCTTAAGGTAATGTTCACATGAAACATCGGAATGAGGGGGAAAATTTTAATCTCCCTGACTAAGGCATGGTTATTAGTGCCAGACAGGCTGGTTTGAGTATTTTAGAAACATCTCCTGAGATTTTCACGCATAACATTTGCTATAGTTTACACAGTGTAGTAGTGAGAAAAAGAAAAAAAAAACAGAAAACATCTAGTGGACAGCAGTTCTGTGAGAGGAAATGCTTGTTGACGAGAGGTCAGAGGTGAATGACCTGACTGGTTTGAGCTGGCAGACTCAGTAAGGCTACAGTAACTCAAATAACCACACTTTACAACTGTGGTGAGCAGAAAAGCATCTCAAAACACACCTTGATGAGAATGGGCTAAAACAGCATCAGGCTCCACTTTTGTCAGCCAAGAACAGAAATCTGAGGCTACAGTGGACACAGGTACATCAAACTGGACCACTGAAGATAGGAAAAAGTCCAAGTGACTTCCACTGAGAGTGTCTTTTAGCTCATATGTGGAAAAGGTGTGTTTAGTCACCCTGTGATATAACATGAGCACCAGTTTGAAAAAGATGCAGTGACTTTAAATGGATGTGTTGGTTCTAGCAACTCCCAAACATGGGAATTGGTGTGAGTAGGTGTGAGGTTTTTCATGCATATCCATTTGAGGGGTTTGAAAAGCAAAATAAAACACAGATATTGAAGTCAAAAAAGACATGGATAAATCGGATCGGACGTCAACATCAGTGTACAAAATAACATCTAAGAACATAACACATGTTGGTTTTGAATGGGCTACGGTAGCTTAAAACCAAGTTCGACGCCAATGACGTCTGTGAAGAACAAGAAAGCAGTTCTCCAGTGGGCACAGGAGCATCAAAACTGCACTGTTGAGGTTGTAGAAATCCTTTTGCATCATGCTGATGGAAGGATCAGAATTTGGCAAAAACAGCACACGTCTATTGAAATTCCAGTTTGGTGTGAACAGTGGAATCAAAGTCAACTGTGTGATGGTGTAGGGAATGTTTTCTAGGTACATGCACCTGATACCCATTAAACAACATTTAAACGACATGGCAACTTAAAATGTTATTGTAGACCAAATTCCCCAAATTCCTTCACGGCTACAGTTTATCCACCCTTGAATGCATACTTTCAGCATGACAATGCACCACGTGTCAGGAAACACATATCGCCAACGTATTGTCCCGGGAACATGGCAACAAATTTTCATTGCTTCACTGGCATGCACATTGCCATTTGTTCTCAAATCCATCAACTAGGTTTGCAATGAGGTGGAAAGGGCTGTTCATAGCAAACCTGCAGCTGTTTAAATTGCAGCTACATACACATCATTTCCACATGGTAAAGCATTTTTGCACAAATTATCCATGCCCAGCAAATTCATGCTGTTCTTAAATCCAAAAAAAAAAATGCTTAATATGTGCCTAGATAGGCATATCTAGTAAACTGTCCACTTAGTTTGTGTGTGCGTGTGTATGATAGAGAGAGAGAGAGAGAGAGAGAGAGAGAGACTTACCACTCTTTATTACTAACACTGCTCCTCTTGCTGAGTTCTGTGTGAAGCTTCTCGTTCTCCTGAATCACCTCCTCTGTGCGCATTCTCAACTTCTTTAAATCCTCCTACAAGGACACAAAACAATTCGAAGCGGGTGTATTCCAAATGCTAATGTTTGATAGGCTTACTTGTATGCATAATGCTTGATAAGAAAATTATCTTGGGCTTTTGTTGAACCATGTGCAACAGCACCACCAACAGCATGAAGTTGGGGCTGATTTCTTTCTAGCTCAGACTGTAGATTCATGCAGCCTATCAGTGGCAGTCGTGGCAGTTGACTACACAGTGTGAAATGCCCCCTATATCTCCAATTGGGCTGATATTTTTTCATCCGATGTCGCTGACACATCTGTGTGTCATCAGCAGTGATTGAGAAGGTGCATGTGGAATACAGATATGGATGTATTGAACATGCACGAGCTAGATAATTTACCCTATCATCCTTTTTCCCCCAAAATGTCTATGGAGGAGAATTAAAAGTAGATTTGTAGTCTATGGAGGAGAACTAAAAGACTAGGTACATATTGTCCAATGAGTTGGCACCCTGTCCATAGTGTTCCCCACCTCATGCCCCGAGTCGCCTGGGATAGTGACCCTGTGTAGGATAAGCAGTACAGAAAATGGATGGATGGATGGATGGACGGACCCGCCATTACAACATGGCTCTAATGTCTAGTGTTGGGTTCAAGACCACCTTAGCCAAGAACAAGTCAAGACCAAGACCATAGCCAATGGAGTCCAAGCATGACGGGGGGCAAGACCAAGATGAGGACAGCATCACACTATTTCATATCATTACAATGGGGGTCAGGGAGCATGCGTGAACGTAATGACTTGACAGAGTTTGCTAATTATACAAACAATTAGTTTATTTATTTTTATGTTTTTGTTAAAAAAATAAAAAAAATAAATAAATAAAAATAAAATAAAAAAAAACTGCAACAGGACATGTAAAGAGTTGCCAATAAAAGCACATTTCCTTTTATTTAAACACATAGCAGGTAAATAAAATGCATCAAAAATCATTTGTTTAGGCTCATACAACCTTCTGAGACCAAATACAGCTGTACATTACAAGTCCTTGTGCTGAAGATGAAGTATTTTGAAACAGTCACTTGAAATTTATAGGTGCTATAGTATGCATAGCATAACTCCACATGCAGAAATATACATTTATATTTTATACTGTAATGGGATCATTACAAATACATGTTCATGAAAATGATGTTATGGTCTTGGGTAGTGTCAAGAAAATATTTTGAGACTTCATAGACCGAGACGATCCAAGACATGAGTAAAATGTCACCTGAGTTTATGAGAAGAACACTACTAATATCCCTCATATTTATTCGTGCATTACTTTCATATAACAGCAAGTCAGTTGTGTTCCATTCCGTACATAGCAGGAAATGTGTGTAATTATAAGGGAACAAATGAAAGAATCCAAAACTGGACTTGCCAATGGACAAATTACTTAACTAATTAAAGGAATTCATTAAATAAAGAAACATAATTTCATTTTAATATTCAGTTAATGTGCATTTTAATATTCTGTCAGTGTGCTGAGTGGGATGGTGGCATTGCTGTTTCTGTATTTACTAAAGAGCTGCCAAGGCTCACATGTCCATTTTAACTCTTAATTCATGCACAAACATTTTCTAATCAAACCAGATTCTCTTGAGTTAAATGTACTTGTCAAATACCCCCACCCCACTTCCTTTTAGATGAATTAAAATGAAATAGGCAAAACACTTTGGAACAGTTTGTCCTAAATGAGCCTGAACAATATCATCTGAAACCAGTTTCAATCACCTAATGAGGCATGGGCTAACTGATTCATTGTTTATATTGTCTAAGATAACTTATCTTGCTTTGCTTCACTTTCTTCACTTTAATTAATAACTAATGTAACTACAGGTATATGTATGCTACAGTCTAATGCTTAGGCTTTCGTTTTTCTACATCATAAATAAAGTTAATAAAATATTTAGTTAACATTAAATTGCCAAATACTGTATGCTGCTATTAAATTATATGCTGGTTCAATACATTATCATTTAATACACACACAGTCTGCGAATATATGGATATTACTTCACTAGCTGTACACATAGACTAGCTGCAACTCTAGAGAAGGATGGATTGCATGAATAAAACAAGTAGAACACCAGTGCTGTTCTATTTTATGTAAATCAAGCACATTTTACAGTAGGGGAAAAGAAAGAAACTGTATGTAAGTGTCATACAGACCAGGCTATATACAGTGGGCATAGAAAAGAATCACCCCCCTTTAAAATAATCACATTTTGTTGCTTTTCAGCTTGAAATGAAGATGGACACGGTTTTTGTTTTATCCAGCTGTATTTATTCAGTGCAACTTATAACATCCAAGTGAAAGATATAACACCAACATGTCAGAAAAATTAAAAACCAGAATCACTTGGTTGGAAAAAGGATCACCCCCTTGTGTCAGTATTTTGTTGAACCACCTTTTGCTTTAATTACAGCCTTTAGTCTCTTGGGATATGTCTCTACTAACTTTGCACATCTAGACTTTGCAATATTTGCCCACTCTTCTTTGCAGAACTGCTCAAGTTCAGTTAAATTTGATGGTGTTTTTCAATGGGGTTTAAGTCTGGGCTCTGACTAGGCCATGCAAGGACATTCAACTTTTTCTCCTTCAACCACTGTGTGGTCAGTTTTGCTGTGTGCTTTGGGTCATTGTCATGTTGGAAGGTAAATCTTCTTCCCATTGACAACTTTCTGGCAGAGGGCAGCAGATTTTCCCTCAAGAATTTGACAGTATTTTGCCCCATCCATTTTTCCTTCTATCCTGACAAGTGCTCCAGTCCCTGCTGCAGAGAAACACCCCCATAACAGGATATTTATTTATATTGCTTTACTGAAGGAATGGTGTTATTTGGTTGGTGAGCTGTATTGGATTTCCGCCAGGTTGAGGCCAAATAATTCAATTTTAGTCTCATCTGACCATAACATCTTTTTCCATGTGGCCTCAGAATCTTCAAGGTGCGTTTTGGCAAAGCTCAGTCGTAGGTGGCTTTTTTCTTGCAACCCTCCCATACAAGCCACATTTGTGGAGAATTTGTGATGTCACATGCACACAATGACCACTCTGTCATAAATTCCTGAAACTGCTTCAGAGTTGCTGTAGGCCTCTTGGTAGCCTCTCTGACCAGTTTCCTCCTGGCTCTTTCATCCAGTTTGGAGCAACGTCCTGATCGAGGGAGGGTCTGTGTTGTACCAAATACCTTCCACTTCTTAATAACTGACTTCACTGTGCTTCTAGGCATTGATAAAGGCTTTGAATTTTTTTTGTATCCATCTCCTGACTTGTGCCTGTCCACAACTTTATCCCAGAGATCTTTTGACAGTGCCTTGCCACCCATAGTTGATCGTTTGCTTCAGTTGCACTACAAAATGCTCCAGGAAAACTCTTTTCATGCTGAGCTAATCAAAATGACCACAGCTGATCACAGTTGAAAGTCGAATGGCTTTGTGTGCCACTGAGATGGTGATTATCTACACCTTATTGAGTTTACAAGTCATTTTTAGGAGGGGGGTGATCCTTTTTCCAACTCAGTGATTCTGGTTTTTTTTTTTTTTTTTTTTTTTTGTTCTGACATATTGGTGTTATATCTTTCACTTGGATGTTATAAGTTGCACTGAGTAAATATAGCTGGATAAAACAAAAACTGTGTCTGTCTTCATTTCAGGCTGAAAAGCAACAAAATGTGATTATTTTAAAGAGGGGTGATTCTTTTCTATGCCCACTGTACATTTACAGCCAGATATTTGTGAAAATAAAGGCTGTGTCCGAAATCGCGTACTGTGACAGTACGTACTGAATTCGATACTGCACGGCTGTTGAAACAGTAAGTACTAATCAGTATGCGTGTGTATTATGACTACGATCCTGGACATACTACATCCGCCATGTTAGCATTGTCATGTGACCTTCGATGTAATCATAAACACAAAAATCTTAAGTTAACAATTTATTCAGGTATTGTTAAACAAGTCCTGTTTAACCAAGGTTTAATACTTAAAAAGAGCCGACGCTGTCTTCCGCGATTTTTTTTTCTGAGCTCGTCCGCACCCGTCCCATTGCATTATGGGATTGTTTGACTCACGTAGTGTCCATCGGTTGGACACTGAAAAATACTGCCTGAAGCAGTACGCCATACGGGTATTTCTCACCTACTGAGAATTTGGACATACTACCCCTTTGGCATACTGCTTTTCGCCTACTGTGTAGTAGGTAAGTATGAGGTTTCGGATGCAGCCTCAGAGTCTGTTTGTGCACAACAAACAGAAATTCCAAGAGATCTAAGAGTGTACCAAAACCTGATCAGGCGTTAATAAATTTTACCACAAGATGGAAACAGAAGTATTTAGATATTGTGTTCTTATGGAAACTATCCTAAATGGATGGGCTATAACATCAGATGCTCCTCAGTGATTCTCATTATCCTGTTATTCCAGGGAAAGCAATCAGTTTATTTAATACACCACACTTGTGGACAGGCGTTAATTAGAGTATAACATTGTGTTGTTTGCGGTTGGTAGAGTTAGATGGTTCAGTCAGTGCTTTTGGTTGTACTCTAAATATTAAAAGGTTATGTGTTTTGTTACAAAATAAAATAGATTTTGTAGCAAAATAGTACAGATATTACTCTTCTAGTGGTCTCATGAGCCAGTTTTCCAGTGTTGTATAGAGTTTGGTACATTTGTTCACTAAAAACTGCAAAATGTCAGTCATCTGCCATTTGTCTCTTCCTCTGTGTATTTATTGATGTGAACTTCAGTAAAAGAGGTTTGACTATGTAGACACACATGTACACAGACTCACCTCAGAGGACTTGAGGAGCTGGTCTCTCTCGGTCAGTTGGTCCTCATAAGCCAATAAAAGTGGGGATAAATATTTCATATCCAGCTGCAGGCATTTAAGAGGACAACAGAAGTGCTTTAGTGAAAGAGCAGAACAGATCAAAATCCATAAAGACACTTTACACTCAGTAAAGTCAAAATCAGTATCACACACGGCTAATCACCCCACGGAGTAATGTAACAAGCATTAAACTATTAGTCTTCATTAGTTTCATTAGTTATGAGGCCTACATGGCAAACATTTACAGTGCTAGCTAAGTGATTCCAAAGACAAAGTTAGAAGAATTACAATTAGTGAGTGGCTTAATGAGAAGAATATTTTATAATATAATAAGAGATTAAAAAAGGGAACATTATTGAGTCAAAACAAAAGAACAAATATTCAATAGGTAGATAATATAAAATACAATCATGGGGAAAAGAAGTACACCCTCCTTCAATTCTATGTTTTTATTTATCAGGGCCTAAATGACAATCATGTGGTCCTCACCAACCTCTATAAACAAATAACCTCAGGTGATGATAAAAAAACACAACAGATTTCAATATGCAGTAATTTTTCCCAAAACGTAAACCAACATTCAGAAACCAGGAGGGAAAAAATAATAATTCAGTAACATGGAGAATCACCTTTAGCAGCAATAACTTGAAATAAACATTTTTTGTAGGAGTTCATCAGTCTATAACATAATTTTGGAGAAATTTTGGCCCAGTCTTCTTTACAACATTGCTTCAGTTGATTGATGTTTGAGGACATTCGTTTATGCTCAGCTCTCTTAAGATCCTGCCACAGCATCTCAATGGGGTTGAGGTCTGGACTTAGACTTGGCATACCAAGAACTTGATTTGTCCTGCTGTATGACTCAATTTCAGCCCAGCTTAAGCTGCTGGACAGATGGCCTCACATTTGTCTCAAGAATATTTGTGGAGTTCATTGTTGTGTCAATGACTGCATGTTTCCCAGGTCCTGTGGCTACAAAACAAGCCAAAATCATCACCTTTCATACTTGCCAGTTGGTATAAGGTGTTTGTGGTGATATGCTCTGTTTGGTTTTCACCAAACATGGCACTGTGCATGATGACCAAATATCTTCACCTTGGTCTCATCAGTCCAAAGGATATTGTTCTAGAACTTTTAAAGTTTGTTCAGATGCAATTTTGCAAACCTAAATCGTGCTGCCAAATTCTTTTTGGAGAGAAGGGCTTTTTCTTAGCCACCCTTCCACGAAAGCCAAACTTGTTCAGTTTTTTGTGATTGTGCTGTCAGGAACATAAACATTTAATGTGCTTACAGAGGCCTGTAGGTCACATGATGTAGCTCTTGGGTTTTTCTTTACCACTGAGCATTAAATGGTCTGACCATGGACTGAATTTGCTGGGACACCCATTCCTGGGAAGATTGGCAACTGTCTTGAAGGCACTCCATTTGTAAACAATCTTTTTCACTGTAGAATGGTGAATTTCAAATTGTTTGGAGATGGCCTTATAACCCTTCCAAGATTGATGAGCAGCAACAGTTGCTTCTCTGAGGTCATGGTTGATGTTCTTTCTTCTTGCCATGATGTAGACACACACAGAGTGCTCTAGAACACCAAACTGAAAAAAGTTCTGCTTTTATAGAGGTAGTCACACTTCTTGATGATTAACTAATCTTGTGCATTTCATTAGTAACACCATGCTGCTAATTACTCTCTTAATGATTGTGGAAGTAGGAAAGGTGAACTTATTTTTCCCCCACCTGGTTTCTGAATGTTGGTTTACTTTTTGTGAAAAAATGACTACATATTGAAATCTGTTGTGTTTTTGTTGTCACATGAGGTTATTAGTTTGTTTATAGAAGTTGGTGAGGACCACATAATTGTTATTTAGGCCCCTGATAAATAAAAACATAGAATTAAAGGAGGGTGCAATTTTGTTATAAACTCCTCACTATGCATGCTTAACTCTGAATATACCCCATTATTAGCAATCTTATTTCAATGTCTTTTATTCCTTCTTTCCTGAATATCTTGTGTTTTTGCATTTGAGCTGCATTAGACCAAATTTTGAGCTGAATGTAGATAAGCCTCACTCACCAACCACGGAGGAGCAGGTCCTTTTCCTGGTAGGCCACTGTTACGAGGACACTGCAAAATGGAGAGAAAAGATCCCTAATGACAAAGCAATTTTATATTCTTACTAACAAGTACCAATCATTGAGAAAACGTTATTTGGGCCACCAAATAAACCAACACTACAGCCAGAATCTCTCTGCTGCATTTATACCTCTTTCATTCTCACAACTGCTGCTCTTTATTTGTTCAAATTTTGACAAGGTTGACATTTTTTAAAGGCAGGCCAATAAGCTAGATACTCAAAATATGCCCCTTTCCAACCATGTACTCTTCCTTCAAATTCTAACAACATACACTATATGACCAAAAGTTTGTGGACACCTGACCACCACATCCACATGTGCTTTTCCAACATTCCATTCCAGATTTATTCTCCCCTTGCCGTTATAATAACCGCCACTCTTCTGAGATGATTTTCCACTAGATTTTAGAATATGGCTGTGGGGATTTGCCCAATCAGCTACAAGGGCATTAGTGAGGTCAGGCAGTGATGTTGGGCGATGAGTCCTGGGGCGCGGTCAACATTCCAGTTTATCTCAAAGGTCTTCAGTGGGGATGAGGTCAGGGCTTTCTACAGGTCACTCCAGTTTTTCCACTCCAAACTTGGCAAACCAAGTCTTCATGAAGCTTCCTTTGTGCACAGGCATTGTCATGCTGGAACAGGTTTGAGCCTCTTCATTCAAGTGAAGGGAAATTGTAATGCTACAGCATACAAACTTGAGGTAACAAGTGGGCCTTGGGGAAGGCCAACATATGGGTGTGATGATCAGGTGTCCACAAACATTTGACCATATAATGTAGCTATGGATTGTAAAAAGTACAATATTTAGAATTAATGAGACACAAGACATTTTCACGTTGCAAATGTACAGTTTTCCTAAACAGTCTCATTAAGTCCTAGAATTGCGTCATAGTTTTACAGATACCGTCATAAATAAAGAATAGAATAGCTAGTAGAGAGTGGTGTGGCCGTGGTTCTTTTATTGCCAGAAAAATGACCTGAATCTTTTCCTTTGGACCAGAGCATGGACAATAAATCTGTCATATTCCTTTCTTCATGATATGGCCATACTGGTCCTGAATCCTAGACATGAACCAATAAGCAAAAACTTAGAGTTCAGGTCCAACTGATACATTCAGTCACTGTAGCCTTGGGCAAGTGCCAAATTGTTCCATAAGGACTACCTCTGCATAGGCATCAATAACCCCATTTAAATTCCCCAAGTGTCCACAAGGAAGACTGACTACATATTGCAACCCAATATTGCATAATGTTCCTTCCCATTTTCACCCAAAATAGACCAAGACGGTCCCCATGTGATCATCATCTTCTCAATACAACTGTTCTCTTGTTCACCAGAACTTCTCTGTTTAATGAACATATACAAATACAGGAGCTACAATGGTTTTTTTTGGGGGGTTTTTTTTGGAAACTTTACAGAAAGGTTCACAGGACTTCTGGTTGAGATAGATGATATAGCTAAGGAACTGTAAAAGTTCATGAGTTAAAATGAGTTAAAATAGCTAATTGCTATTTATTGTGACTGAAAAGGACTTCTCTGCAGCCCTGGGTTTTTGTCCATTATTTTCCAGTAATTCCTGGGGCATAGTGGCAGGGGTTCACATTTGGAAAAAAAAAAGAAAAAGGAAAAAAAAAAAAAACTTTCATTCTAGACTATGCCCACTTCTGGTTTAAATCGCTGTGGCCTTTCACCCACGGATGGAGCTACAACCCCAGAACCACCCTTGTCACTCAGAAATTGACCTCCTCGGGGAGAGGAGGCGCAACAACAGCCTATTGAACACCCCAGAATGAACCCATACCTACCGAGCCGGACCTTTTGGCCCCACAAGCCCTGGCTGGCCGGATGTGCCCTCCACACTCTGACCCCACCCAGCTTACAGATGCCGACGGAAGCCACCAGCTGCTCAGACACAGTTCTGGCAGGCCTACATGGCCCAGGAGGAAGAAGACGCTGGGGCGACCGCAGCAGGTGAGACACACTCACACCCTCTAACCCAGTCTCTTTTCTGATTAACCAGGTTGCCTGGTAAGGGAACTTTGGGCACAAGCAGAAAGAAGATGACTGCCTAAAACACTGCTGGGGCCCGGTGCAACAAATCGAAGGAGTCAATCAGGACCCTGAGCAGACTCCCGGCCTCTTATTTCCTGGTGTGCGGGGTACTCCTCTAATACAGAACAGAGCGCTGAGGGCAGCCCTGCAATCTCCTTGTGGTCCCCCAGTCCAAGACCCAGCTCCTGAGTAACCTGGCTCATTCTTTTCATTGAATAGTTCATTGACACTTTCTCCTCGGCTTTACATTTGCTTTTTAATATTTTATTAATATCCTGTATGTTCTATATGCCCTTTCTTATTACACCTTGTTTTCTTCTGCATTATTTCTTATTCCATTCTTCATAGTTTCAAATTCCTTTCCTCAGTGGTGCACAAATTTTATCTAGTTATTCACTTCCTAACTGCTCTTTATTCCCTGGTTTCTGCTTTCCTATTATCTTTCCTGCCTCATAGTTTTTTAACTCCTTGCCCAGGAGTTTATGATCTAACTATATCCAAAGCATAACAGCATTCTGACTGTCTCTGACTGGGCCTTTTGAGACAGTTTTGCAATCAACGGTTTCACACAAAAAAGAAAGGAAGCCATGATTCAGTAGCACAGCAAGGAACTGTCTGCTTAAGCTTAAAGACCCATGAGTCACGATGTGAGACGATGAAGCAGTTTCCATTAAATTCAAATCAGTTCCCTGCTGGGACAGAGAGGAAAAATTAAAGGAGGCAAAGAGCAAAAAAGGGAGAGAGACAGAATCCTGAGGGAAGGAGAAGGAAACTAGGCACATCTGAATTGTGAAATAAAAGCATGCTGTATCACATTCCTTGTTAGCTAGGGATCTGAATATATTTCTTGTGTGACACCACAGCAACTGGGTTAGAAACACCCGAACATTGTGCACCACTATTTCACACAGATTAAGCAATTAATTACATGCACTACTTAACTAGGATTTACCATTGCAAAGCCTTTTTGTCCTGGATCTGGATTTAACCTGTGTTCTGGGCAGGCTTTACTAAAGTTTTTCCATCATGCAATAGCTGTAATAGAAGTTTAAGGTATTGGAGTAACATCCTAAGATTACCTAAATAAATAAAGAAATCTAAGGTCAAGAATATAATAGCTTAATTCTTAAGAATTGCTTCTGTCTCAGATGGATTTCTTTATTTCACATACAGAATATATACACAGGAATCTCTGTTCATTTATGGATTTTGTTGTGTTTCAAAAATCACACACTTATGCAAATGTCCTCCACTCAAGCAGAGAAAGTGGGTTCTTCCAAAATTGCTTTTTTTTAATTAATACATTTTTCATTTATGAACCCTACCTGGTCTGATTAGTGAACTGTTGACATGGCTTCTTTAACTTCACTATTATAAAGCTTCCCAGATATTTTAATATAAATGCACTAAAAAAAAAACAAACAAAAAAAAAACACACCTTCTAGGGTCCTGAGTGGCGCAACAGAATACCCTATCATCCGGAGAACGGCAATGCCACAGACATCTGTGACTGGGAGTGCAAGAGAACAAAACTGATCGTGCTCTCAGGGTGGGAGGGAAGGCATACGCTCTCTACCCTCACAATCACAGTGACACTAACCAGTCATGGGCACCTGTGAGCTGAGGTATGCAGAGGAAGGCAGATAGTGAGTGTGTTATGCTGCCCTGTGACACTGCATGAGCAAAAGTTCAAAAAGATGTGGTTGGCTGCTATGCATGTCCCAGAGGAAGAACATGTTGGCCTTTACCCAACATTTTTTATTTCAGAATGATTTTTTGTACTTTGTGAGACATCATCTTCTTATTGGTAGCACACAAGAAGACATCTGAATAATATAAAGTTGTCATCACTATGCAGAGATGTCCACAAGTCACTTTTGTCCACATAGTGGTCAAGTCTCATATCTTCAGTCATGAACTGCAGTCAGCATTCAAATCAAGAGCTGTAGGTATTTACTGCATATAAGTAACTTATTTTTGTTAACTCTACCATAGTCTGCCCCATGAATGCACTGAGAAAAGAGGAGGGTTGGATGTGCACATAAAAAAACAGCAAGCTACAGAAACGCAGTCAAGAGAAAAAAAAAAAAAAAAATCCAGGACACCTAGGTCCTGGAGGAAGATAGATCTTCTTCAAGAACACAGCACAGTGAGTACTCCTCAGTTGGGCCAAGAATCATCACAGCATCCTTCTGACCCAAGAACAAAAAAACAGGACAATCAGTATGAATGCTGCCCAGTGCTACATTCTAAATCAAGAGCTGTACAGTTCTGTACAAAGAAAGGAAAATATTAAAATTTTAATGGTCTTAACAACAAATCATTGGTCAGAAAACTAACAAGAATTAAACAAATGCACTCCTGAGACCTCCTGTGCAACCATTTGCTTGTTTGCTTTTGCTGCAGTGAACAGTTTGGGGGAAAGCTAGAAACAGGAATATGTTTGATGTAAAATTCAAACTAACATGTATGGGGGTACAAAATGAAAATAAAATTAAATGAGATAAATAATAATAAAAAAAATAATAAAAAGCTCTCCACAAGTTTACCCACAAGTCTTAAACACTTAAAGAAATCAAAGGGAAAAGCTATCCCATACTAAGTTACTTTATCTACTTGTTTAATTCCTAACCAGTGATTTGCTGTTAAGACCATTAAATGCTTAATATTTTGCCTTTTGGGCTTGGCCCATTTTCTTTTTGCCCAGGAGTGTAAGTATTTACTGCACATAAGTAAAACATTATTTTGTTTTGTTTTTTTTAACTCCACCATAGCCAGCCCCAAGACTGAGAAAGAAGTGTTGCAACCGAGCAAAGGAGGTGGTTTGCAACCAGGCAACACCAAGATTGGAAGTAACAACATTGGTTCTGAAGAGGTGATAGGATGCCACGGACTTGGTGATATGAATGAGAATGGCGAGAAACCTGAAGACCTATGTTCCCCACAGAAGAATACACAAAGTATCTCTGTGTTGCCCTCACAACTTTATTAAATGTGTTATAGGTTTAAATAGCCTAGATAAATAAAGTTGGATGCAGAACACTATTTGATACTGACAACCTCTGTTGCTCCTCAGGTGTGGATGTGACACCAAAATGCTTGGAACCGTATTTGCTCAATTTGGTTCAAAATAACTTTTAAAATAAAATGTACTGCACTTACATCATCCATGATAAAAAATGTGATGAACCCTACCTCTCGCTCGTGTTCATGCGGTTTTGAAATTATAATACAGGCAAATCATCATTTATAATGCAATAATCAGGCTGACAGAGATGAAAGGCAGAGCTGCATATCATTACTGTAATGTCAGCTCTCGTTCCAATCCCCCTCGTCTCAGAAAAAAATCAGCCTGCATTAGACAAATAGCTCTGAGCCAGAGAGACATTTTCCCCTTTAAATGGCTGCAGCATGACACAGCAGCCGGCAGAAATGTGCTCGTTATCCCAGGCTGCTCCAGGAGCGAAAATGAAGAGAGAAAGATATTGTCCACTAATTTGTTTTGTTGCTTATTACATCCATATGTTTGCACTGATTAAATCATCCTGTGCGCAACTACATTACAGATTGATTGTGCCTCGATTTATTTCATAAACTACAAAAAAAATACTTATAACTATCCTTTTTTTTTTTTTTTTTTTTTTTTTTTAAATCTTTTTGTATTACATTAATGTCTTAATACATGGCCATATACAGTGCCCTCCACTAATATTGGCACCCTGGGTAAAATGAGCAAAGAAGGCTGTGAAAAATTGTCTTTATTGTTTAATCTTTTGATCTTTTGTTCAAAAATTCACAAAAATACTCTGCTCTCATGAATATAAAACAATTGCAAACAAAAAACTGGTTTATCCAAATAAATAAATATATATACACACACACACACATATGTGTGATTGATATATAAAATAAAAAAAACAATCACTGAGTTGGAAAAAGGATTACCCCCTTGCTTTAATTTGCCAAGGGCAACAGATTTTCATCAAGAATTTGACAGTATTTTGCCTCATTCATTTTCCTTCTATCCTGACAAGTGGTCCAGTCCCTGCTGCAGAGAAACACCCCCATAACAGAATATTACCACCTCCATGCTTTACTGTAGGAATGGTGTTATTTGGATGGTGAGCTGTATTGGATTTCCGCCAGACATATCGTTTGGTGTTGAGGCCAAATAATTCATATGACCATAACACCATTTTCCATGTGGCCTCAGAATCTTCAAGGTGCGTTTTGGCAAAGCTCAGTCATAAGTGGCTTTTTTCTTGCAACCCTCCCATACAAGCCACATTTGTGGAGAATTTTGATATTGTTGTCACATGCACACAATGACCACTCTTTGTCATAAATTCCTGAAACTGCTTCAGAGTTGCTGTAGGCCTCTTGGTAGCCTCTCTGACCAGTTTCCTCCTGGCTCTTTTTTTCCAGTTTAGAGCGACGTCCTGATCCAGGGAGGGTCTGTGTTGTACCAAATACCTTCCACTTCTCAATAATAGACTACACTGTGCTTCTAGGCATTGATAAAGCCTTTGATTTTTTTTTTGTATCCATATCCTGATTTGTGCCTGTCCACAACTTTATCCCAGAGATCTTTTGACAATGCCTTGTCACCAATAGTTGATTGTTTGCTTTGTTTGTTAAATATCAATGGGAATATACTTCAAATATACAACCCCATTTCCAGAAAAGTTGGTAGTTTTTCTAAAATGTAATAAAAACAAAAATCTGTGATTTGTCAAGTCTCTTGAAACTTTAATTAGCTGACAAAAGTACAAAGAACACATATTCAATGTTCTCACTGACCAACTTAATTGTATTTTGTAAATATAAACAAATTTAGAATTTGATGCCTTCAAGGCACTCAAAAAATGTTGGGACAGAGGCATGTTTACCACTGTGTTACATCACTCTTCCTTTTAATTACACATTTTAATCATTTGGGAACTGAGGATACTAATTGTTGCAGTTTTGCAAGTTGAATTTTTGCCCATTCTTGCTTGATACAAGACTTCAGCTGCTCAACAGTTCTTTGTCGCCATTGCCTGATTCTCCTCTTTATGATGCGCCATAGGAAACAGATCTGGACTGCTGGCAGGCCAGTCAAACACACGCACTCTGTGTCTATGAAGCCATGCTGTTGTAGCACATGCAGAATGAGGCCTGGTATTGTCCTGCTGAAATAACCATGGACTTCCTTGGTAAAGACGTTGCCTTAATGGCACATATGTCTCCCTAAAATCCCAATATATGCCTCCACGTCAATGATACCTTCACACATATACAAGTCACCCATGCTGTGGGCACTGATGCACCCCCATACTATCGCAGATGCTGGCTTTTGCACCTTTCACTTATAACAGTCTGGTTGGTCTTTTTCATCTTTGGCACAGAGAACTCGACGTCCGTTTTTCCCGAAAACAAGCTGAAACGTGGACTCATATGACCATAGCACACGTTTCCACTGCCTTTCAGTCAATCTGAGATGAGCTCAGGCCCAGAGAACCCATAGAGTTGATGTGTGGCTTCCTCCTTGCGTAACAGAGTTTCGGGTTGCATTTCTGGATGCACATTCAACAGTGGTTTCCGGCCTTGCCCTTTACGCAATGAGATTTCCCCAGATTCCTTGAATCTTTTCACAATATTATGCACTGTAAATGGTGAAAGAGCTAAATTCTTTGCAAGCTTGCGTTAAGCAATGTTCTTTTTGAACTGACTGACAATTCTCTCAGGAAGATTGGCACATAGTGGTGAGCATCCTGTTACCAATGTTACCAATTAACCTGATCCTACAAAATGGTGTTACTTGAATATTGTATAAACTTTTCAGTCTTATATTGCCTCTGTCCCACCTTTTTTTGAGTGTGTTGAAGGCATCAAATTCTAAATGTGTTTATATTTACAAAAAAAAATTAAGTTGGTCAGTGAAAACATCGAATATCTTTTCTTTGTTCTTTTGTTAGTTAATTAAAGTTCCAAGAGACTTGACAAATCACGTATTTTTGTTTTTATGGCATTTTAGAAAAAATACCAACTTTTCTGGAAATGGGGTTGTATATTTGAAGTACATTCCAATTGATATTTAACATTTTTTGTACACCTGGATGACTAGAAACAGGAAATTGTTGAACCATGACTTCCTGTTTCACGGGGTATAAATATGAGGTAACACATAGGCCAAATTCCCTTAGACAATGGGTAAGACCAAGGAATATAGCTGTGATGTGTGACAAAAGGTTGTTTAGCTTCTCAAAATGGGAAGTGGCTATAAGAAAATAGCACAAGCATTGAAAATGCCCATTTCCACCATTAGGGCAATAATTAAGTTCCAGTCAACTGGAAATGTTATGAATCAACGCACTGTGAAGAGGATGGATCGAGTGGAAAAAAAATCTCCAAGGATCACAGCTGGAGAATTGCAAAAGTTAGTTGCGTCTTGGGGTCAGAAAGTCTCCAAAACTACAATCCGAAGTCACCTACATCATCACAAGTTGCTTGGAAGGTTTACAAGAAAAAAGCCTCTACTCTCATCCAAAAACCAACTCAAGCATCTTCAGTTTGCCAGACACAATTGGAACTTCAAATGGGACCGGGTTCTATGGTCAGATAAAACCAAAATAGAGCTTTTTGCCAATAAACACCAGAGATGGTTTTGGCGCACACAGGGGTAGCCATATGAAAAAGTACCTCATGCCTATGGTTAAATATGGTGGTGGCTCTTTAATGTTTTGGGGCTGTTTTTTTGCCAGAGGACCTGGTCATTTTGTTAGGATACAGGGCATCATGGACTCTATCAAATATCAACAGATATTAAATGAAAACCTGACTGCCTCTGCCAGAAAGCTTCAAATAGGCCGTGGTTGGATCTTCCAGCAGGACAATGATCCAAAAAATACAGCAAAAACAAACGCAAAACTGGTTTACTGACAACAAAATCAAGGTCCTGCCATGACCATCCCAGTCACCTGACTTGAAACCCATAGAAAATCTGTGGGGTGAACTGAAGAGGAGCCAGCGTGGACCTCGAAATTTGAAGGATCTTAAGAAATTCTGTATAGAGGAATGGTCTCAGATACCTTGCTATGTATTCTCCAACCTCATCAGGCATTATAGGAGAAGACTCTGTTAACTTGCCAAAGGGAGATAGCACAAAGTATTGACTAAAAGGGTGCCAATAATTGTTGTACACCTATATTTAACAAAGATTTTTTTTTTGGATAAACGTGTTTTGTTTGCAATTGTTTGATATCCATGAGAGCAGAGAATTTTTGTTAATTTTTTGAACAAAAGATCAAAACGTTAAACAATAAAGAAAAATTTTCTGAGCCTTCTTTGATAATATTTACCAAGGGTGCCAATATTAGTGGAGGGCACTGTACATGATATATGGCGTTTTTGATTATACTTCATTATATCTGAGCTATTTTTACTGTATGCTTCTTGTCAGGCTTTTATTAATGACTGGAATCAAATTGTGATTTATGTGTATCATATGTGCACACCCCAGTGGGTAATGAATGGACAGTTGGATAGACAAATGGCAAAATGCCTGGTGGTTAGATCCACAGCCAAATTTCTGCACAGAATCTCTGATGTGTTTTCTGATCTTTCATAGGATGCATGTCTAAGACTACGTTATAGAACATATACAGTATCTCACAAAAGTGAGTACACCCCTCACATTTTTGTAAATATTTTATTATATCTTTTCATGGGACAACACTGAAGAAATGACACTTTGCTACAATGTAAAGTAGTGAGTGTACAGCTTGTATAACAGTGTAAATTTGCTGTCCCCTCAAAATAACTCAACACACAACCTTTAATGTCCAAACTGCTGGCAACAAAAGTGAGTACACCCCTAAGTGAAAATGTCCAAATTGGGCCCAAAGTGTCAATATTTTGTGTGACCACCATTATTTTCCAGCACTGCCTTAACCCTGTTGGGCATGGAGGTCACCAGAGCTTCACAGGTTGCCACTGGAGTCCTCTTCCACTCCTCCATGACAACATCACAGAGCTGGTGGATGTTAGAGACCTTGCGCTCCTCCACCTTCCGTTTGAGGATGCCCTACAGATGCTCAATAGGGTTTAGGTCTGGAGACATGCTTGGCCAGTCCATCACCTTTACCCTCAGCTTCTTTAGCAAGGCAGTGGTCGTCTTGGAGGTGTGTTTGGGGTCGTTATCATGTTGGAATACTGCATGATTCCGAAAGGAGGGGATCATGCTCTGCTTCAGTATGTCACAGTACATGTCACAGTACACTCCCCAGTGCTGGCAGCACTCATGCAGCCCCAGAATATGACACTCCCACCACCATGCTTGACTGTAGGCAAGACACACTTGTCTTTGTACTCCTCACCTGGTTGCCACTACACACGCTTGACACCATCTGAACCAAATAAGTTTATCTTGGTCTCATCAGACCACAGGGCATGGTTCCAATAATGCATGTCCTTAGTCTTCACCAAACTGTTTGTGGGCTTTCTTGTGCATCATCTTTAGAAGAGGCTTCCTTCTGGGACGACAGCCATGCAGACCAATTTGATGCAGTGTGCGGCGTATGGTCTGAGCACTGACAAGCTGACCCCCCACCTTCAACCTCTGCAGCAATGCTGGCAGCATTCATAAGTCTATTCTGCAAAGCCAACCTCTGGATATGATGCTGAGCACGTGCACTCAACTTCTTTGGTCGACCATGGCGAGGCCTGTTCTGAGTGGAACCTGTCCTGTTAAACCGCTGTATGGTATTGGCCACCATGCTGCAGCTCAGTTTCAGGGTGTTTGCAATCTTCTTATAGCCTAGGCCATCTTGGCAACAATTCATTTTTTCAGATCCTCAGAGAGTTCTTTGCCATGAGGTGCCATGTTGAACTTCCAGTGACCAGTATGAGAGAGTGTGAGAGCGATAACACCAAACTTAACACACCTGATCCCCATTCACACCTGAGACCTTGTAACACTAACTAGTCACATTAAACCAGGGAGGGAAAATGGCTAATTGGGAACAATTTGGACATTTTCACTTAGGGGTGTACTCACTTTTGTTGCCAGAGGTTTAGACATTAATGGCTGTGTGTCGAGTTATTTTGAGGGGACAGCAAATTTACACTGTTATACAAGCTGTACACTCACTACTTTACATTGTAGCAAAGTGTCATTCCGTCAGTGTTGTCCCATGATATATATATCAGATAGATATATAGATGAAAATCCCAGGAGATCAACAGTTTCTAAAATACCCAGATCAGCCCATCTGGCACCAACAACCATACCACAGTCAAAGTCACAGAGATCACATTTTTTCCCCATTCTGATGTTTGATGTGACATTAACTGAAGCTCTTGACCTGTATCTGTATGATTTTATGCATTGCACTGCTTCCACATAAGTGGCTGTTTATATAATGGCATGAATGAGCAGGTGTACAGGTGTTCTTATTAAAGTAGCCGGTGAGTGTATACTGTATATAACATTTCAGTTGCAGACTGCAGTATCTCGGCATTAACCTGTTTGTGAAATACTGCGATTAGCACAAGTTTTGTAAGATAAAATCAGTTTAAACTGGAGATACCGCTGCTCTCTTCTCCTCTTTCTACCTTCATTCCCGATATTTTCAAGTTTAATGGTAGGGTTTAGTGGTAATAGTAAGGTTTTTAAACATGATTTATGTACACTCCATATAGTTATATATACAGGAAAGAATGCTACTGCAAATGTCATTTAAGTCCTAATCTGCAATGTATTTATAACAAATGTAAAATACTTTATGAATGTATGAAATGTATGTGCTTTCTAAAGCTATGCCACACCATTACAGTTTAAAAAAAAAAAAAAAAAAAAAAAAAAAAAAAAAGATTTTGCAGCATAGTCTGCAGTCTGCAGTGTAGTCGCTGGTGGATGGATTTTTATAAGGAAGAGCTGTTCTCTAGCCTTTTTTTTTTTCTTTTTTGCTGATATTTCCCCATGTCAGCATGTCTCGGTATACTTTAGCTCAATTGTGGACAGCAAAGAACTAGCCTCTGATTATCAGGCACACAAATGGCACCTTATTATCCAGTGTGTGAGAAATGTTTTCAAACAGACTCAATTGGATAGACTACATCAAAATAAGACCATAAAATTCTAAAATCTAAGACCATGTAAATTAAAATTTAAGACCAACTGACCAATGTGAAAACTTAAATTCATACAGACTGAAGATTTTTGTGTTGTGCTATTGTGTAATACAATAATGATGTATTGCACAGGGATCATATTTTTATTTTATCATACTGTTCCACCCGTTGTTGTTGTACTGTACCTCATCTCTGGTGAGTGGTCTAAAGCGGGCTTGATATCGGCTCAGCTCCACGTTTAGCCGATGCACAGTCATCTTCAATCCATCATTCTCATCCACCAGCTCCTGTGCCTGCTGCCTCAAACTCAGCAATTCAGAGCTCTTGCCTAAACAGACATGCACAGAAAATATAATAATCCTATTCCCAGAAACACACAGGTGCTGTTTTTTGTTACAAATGCTCCAAAAAAAAAAAAAAAAAACCTTTCATGCAGAGCAACATTAAATTACCAATATACAGTGGGTATAGAAAAGAATCAACCCCCTTTAAAATAATCAGATTTTGTTGCTTTTCAGCCTGAAACGAAGATGGACACAGTTTTTGTTTTATCCAGCTGTATTTACTCAGTGCAACTTATAATATCCAAGTGAAAGATATAACACCAACATGTCAGAAAAAAATTTAAAAAAAACAGAATCACTGAGTTGGAAAAAGGATCACCCCCTTGCTTTAATTTGCCTTAATTTTTTAATTACAGATTTTAGTCTTTTGGGATATGTCTCTACTAACTTTGCACATCTAGACTTTGCAATATTTGCCCACGCTTCTTTGCAGAACTGCTCAAGTTCAGTTAAATTTGAAGTTTGATGACCGTTTGTGGACTGCAGTCTTCAAGTCATTACACAGATTTTCAATGGGGTTTAAGTCTGGGCTCTGACTAGGCCATGCAAGGACATTCACCTTTTTCCTCCTTCAACCACTGTGTGGTCAGTTTTGCTGTGTGCTCTGAGTCACTGTCATGTTTGAATGTAAACCTTCTTCCCATTGACAACTTTCTGGCAGAGGGCAGCAGATTTTCCCTCAAGAATTTGACAGTATTTTGCCCCATCCATTTTTCCTTCTATCCTGACAAGTGCTCCAGTCCCTGCTGCAGAGAAACACCCCCATAACAAGATATTACCACTTCCATGCTTTACTGTAGGAATGGTGTTATTTGGATGGTGAGCTGTACTGGATTTCCACCAGACATATCGTTTGGTGTTGAGGCCAAATAATTCAATTTTAGTCTCATCTGACTATAACACCTTTTTCCATGTGGCCTCAGAATCTTCAAGGTGCGTTTTGGCAAATCTCGTCATGGGTGGCTTTTTTCTTGAAACCCTCTCATACATAAATTCCTGCAACTGCTTCAGTTGCTGAAGGCCTCTTGGTAGCCTCTCTGACCAGTTTCCTCCTGGCTCTTTCATCCAGTTTGGAGTGACGTCCTGATCCAGGGAAGGTCTGTGTTGTACCAAATACCTTCCACTTCTTAATAGGCTTCACTGTGCTTATAGGCATTGATAAAGGCTTTGAAATTTTTTTTGTATCCATCTCCTGACTTGTGCCTGTCCACAACTTTATCCCGGAGATCTTTTGACAGTGCCTTGCTACCCATAGTTGATCGTTTGCTTCAGTTGCACTACAAAATGCTCCAGGAAAGCTCTTTCATGCTAAGCTAATCAAAATGACCACAGCTGATCACAGTTGAAAGTCAAATGGCTTTGTGTGCCATTGAGAAAGTGTTTAGGTACACCTTATTGAGTTTACAAGTCATTTTTAGGACGGGGGTGATCCTTTTTCCAACATGTTGGTGTTATATCTTTCACTTGGATATTATAAGTTGCACTGAGTAAATACAGCTGGATAAAACAAAAACTGTGTCCGTTTTCATTTCAGGCTGAAAAGCAACAAAATGTGATTATTTTAAATGGGGGTGATTCTTTTCTATACTCACTGTACACTCATTAGGAACACGTACACATCACACAGTATGTAGTCTTACAACAATCGTTTATAGACAGATTTAATTCACTATATCAGAATTCCAGTGGGTCAGAAGTTTTCATACACCATGTTGACCATGTCTCTTTAAACAGTTGGAAGATTCCAGAAATTAATGTAATGACTTTTAGAAGCTTCTGACTGGTCAATTCAAAATTAATAGTTAATTGGGAGTGCACCTGCGGCTGTAAGAGAGTTTACCTCTAGAGCCAGTGCCTTTTTGCCTGAAAATCCAAACAACTCAACCAAGACCTCAAAAAAAAAAAATTGTGGACCTCCACAAGTTTGCTTCCTCCTTAGGCGCACTTTCTAAACAATTAAAGGTACCACAAGCATCTGTACAAACAACTGTATGCAAATACTGACATCTTGGGACCACACAGACACTGCATCTTTCAGTAAAGAGGCACAAATTAACTCCCACGGATGAACAAACCTTGGTCTAAAAGGTTCAACTGAACCCGAAGACAACAACAAATGAACTGGTGAAAGAACTGGAGGCATCAGGTACCGAAATATGTACATCCACCATTAAGAGATTTCTATATCACCATGGCCTGAAAGGCTATCGTGCAAGGGAGAAGCCCCTACTCGAAGACTGGAGAGACTGAAGTGCGAACTATGCTTCCAACGGTGTCTTTAGAAACATTCAGTGCCTTCCCTATCTTTTTGTATCCTGTTCCTTGTTTGTGAAGGGCGATGATCTCTTCTCTTAACTTTTTGGACCATTCTTTTGCCTTAACCCTATTTCTAACATGCAGTCAAACGTGACACTCAACAAACCCCTAGCCAGTTCAGGTATTTCATGTGTCCCAGCTAAAGCACACCTGGTGCAACTAATGAAGCCCTTGATTATTTGCATCAAGCTTGAGACAACACCTGTTTTGCATATTTGTGCTGTTGTGAGGGATTCTATTCAGGGGGTTGAATAATTTTGAAACTGGAGAAGTAATCTTAAGTTGCATTTTCAGTTGAGTTTGGGGAAACCACTTGAAGCATTCATTGTGTTGAGCTATTTCAATTGCTTTTGTTTGATTTGTTCATTGCAATCAGCTGAAAGTCTGTAAATTTTGACAATAAACCTGATTTGCAATGGGGGTTGAATAATTTTGATTGCAACTTTATAGAGGAAAACATAGAGGAAAAAGGTTGAGGCTTTAAATCCAAAGAACACCATCTGAAATGTGAAGCATGGTAGTGGCAGCATCACATTGTGGGAGTGTTTTGATGGAAAATGGACTAGTGCACTTCAGAAAATAGATGGCATCATGAAGAAGGAGGATAATCTAGAAATACTGAAGCAAAACCTTAAAACATCAGCCAGGAAGTTAAAAGTTGCACATAACTGAGTCTTCCAGCAGGAAAATGATGCTAAGCATACCTACAAAGTTGAGAAAATGACAAAGACAACAAAGTGATAATATTGGAGTGGTGATGACAAAGCCCTGACCTGAACCCCATAGAAAATTTGGGGACTGAACTGAAAAAGCGTGTCTGACAAGGAGGCCCACAAACCTGACTGAGTTACACCAGTTTTGTCTGAGAAAAGGGCAAAAATTCCAGCAGTATTGTGAGAAGTCTGTGGAAGGCTATCCCAAGCATTTGATTCAAGTTCAAGGAATTTAAAAGTCAATGCTAACAAATAATGTATGTAAACCTTCCGCTCACTGAAAATCTGATATAATAAATAAAATATGAAATAAAGAAAGCCTAGGTGTATGTAAACTTTTGGCTTCAACTGTATGACCATGTGTCTATGCATGGGCCTGTGTAGTGCCCACCTATGGAGTGCCTTCTCTCTTGGGGGGAGTGTGATTGTTGCTGGTGTAGCTGCTGGACTTGCTGGTTCTGTTCTGAGCACGTCCTCTCCAGCGCCTCCTTCTGTGTAGTCAGAGTGTGATTTTGTTCTCTAAGCTCTCTCAGCTCCTTCACCAGCTCCTGCTGAAACTCCACAGCACGGTGATATGCTTCATTCACCTCTGCACAACATAAAGCAACACAACACAGCATGGATGTGAGCAGTTAAACATCTCATGAATGCCACTGTCAAAACCAAAACCCCTTGAGGGGGAAAACCAAAGAACAATATCAGGTCAGCACTTAACACGAATGAGCAGGAGATACACTTCCAGAATTTCTTTTTTTGAGCATTTTGAACATGAAATGAAGCTAAAAACTCAGATTTGCTTTGGTTCCCTGCAGACATAATGATCCAGAAAGAAAGGTATTGTGGCTTCAGGCCATTCAGAGAGAGGACAAAAACAGAAAGCTGCAGCACAGAGCAAAACACAAGAGATTATTATACAGTGAAGCAAAATCACAATCAGAACAATTTCAGCTCAACAAGCCATGCAAAACAAATAGACAAAAACACAGCTATAAGTAACAGTGAGGGAACAGAGAAATGAAGTGAGCAAAAAGTAGATGAAGGTGACAACAAGATTTTTTGTGAAATACAACCGTTTACCTAGCACATCTTACAACATTCACACTTCAACAGTCTCTGGTTTGGACTACTGCAATATGTTGGAGGCTACTGAATAAATCAGCAGATAGCACCCTTACCAGAAAAAGAAAGTTAGAGCACAGTACCTCAGTCTTATACAAGGTACAAAACTGGCTACCTATTAAGCTCAACATTGACTACAAAGTCCAGTTAAAGATGTTTAAAACTTTAAATGATTTAGTTTCTGCATATCTTGGTGCTCTCCTGAAACAGTATAGCCCAGCCTGAGAATTTTGTTCAGCTGAGGTAGACCTAACATTATTCCTTAGGATCGGTCACATCTAAGCCGGTGGAAAATGCTCTTCGTACATTGCCCCTAAACCATGCATTCCAGAGAACATTAGGTATGCTAGCTCAATAACTATTTATATTCAGATTAAATCATACTCATTTAACTTGGTTTATTCTTAGTACTGGGACTTACCTGTACAATATCTTGTTTTTATGATATATAGACATTTTTATTTATTAATCTAGCCACAGGAGGTCACAAGCCAGTGTACTTTTTGTGCCGGTCCCAAGCCCGGATAAATAGAGAGGGTTGTGTCAGGAAGGGCATCTGACGTAAAACTTTTGCCAAATTCAATATGCGAATCACGAACATGGCTTCCATACCGGATCGGTCGGGGCCCGGGTTAACAACGACCGCCATCGGTGCCGTTGACCTACAGGGCACTGGTGGAAATTGGGCTACTGTTGGTCGAAGAAGGAGAGGAGGAAGGTGTGTCCGTAGGCAGAGAGAGAAGAGGAAAGGCAGGAGTTTAGGACTGAAAGTAGGGACTTTGAATGTTGGTACGATGACAGGTAAAGGCAGAGAGCTGGTAGATATGATGGAGAGGAGGAAAGTCGACATTCTGTGTGTCCAGGAGACCAGGTGGAAAGGGAGCAAGGCTAGAAGCATTGGAGCAGGGTTTAAACTGTTTTATCATGGGGTGGACAGGAAGAGAAATGGAGTAGGAGTGATCCTGAAGGAGGAGTTTGTGAAGAATGTTCTGGAGGTAAAGAGAGTGTCAGATAGGTTGATGAGTCTGAAGCTAGAAATTGAAGGTGTGATGTTGAATGTTGTTAGTGCTTATGCTCCACAAGTAGGTTGTGAGCAAGAGGAGAAAGACAGATTCTGGAGTGAGCTTGAGGAAGTGATGCAGAGTGTTCCCAGATGTCAGAGAGTGGTGATAGGGGCAGACTTTAATGGACATGTTGGTGAAGGGAATAGTGGGGATGAGGAAGTGATGGGCAGGTTTTGTCTTCAGGTAAGGAACCCAGAAGGACAGAGGTTAGTAGACTTTGCTAAAAGTATGGAGATGGCTGTGGTGAACACGTACTTTCAGAAGAGGCAGGAACACAGGGTGACATATAAGAGTGGTGGCAGGAGCACACAGGTGGACTATATCTTATGTAGACAATGTAATCTGATGGAGATTAGCGATTGCAAAGTAGTGGTAGGAGAGAGTGTAGCTAGACAGCATAGGATGGTGGTGTGTAAGATGACTCTGGTGGTGAGGAAGATGAAGAGAGCAAAGGCAGAGCAGAAGACAAAGTGGTGGAAGTTGGAAAAGGAAGAGTGCTGTGCGGTTTTCAGGGAGGAGTTGAGACAAGCTTTAGGTGGTCAGGAGGTGCTTCCAGATGACTGGACTACTACAGCCAAAGTTATCAGGGAGACAGGTAGGAAGGTGCTAGGTGTGTCATCTGGAAGGAGGAAAGAAGACAAGGAGACTTGGTGGTGGAATGAGGAAGTTCAGGAGAGTATCCAGAAGAAGAGGTTAGCTAGGAAGAAGTGGGACAGTGAGAGGACGGAGGAAAGTAGACAGGAATATACGGAGATGCAGCGTGAGGTTAAGATAGAGGTGGCAAAGGCCAAACAGAAAGCTTATGAGGACATGTATGCAAGGTTAGATAGTAAGGAAGGTGAGGGGGATTTGTATCGGTTGGTGAGGCAGAGGGATAGAGATGGTAAGGATGTGCAGGAGAGAAGAGTAGTAGAGGCAAATATTGTTGAGCAGGAAGCAGAAAGGATTAGCAAGGGTAAAGTTAGGAGAGCTTTGAAGAGGCTGCAGAGAGGAAAGGCGGTTGGTTCTGATGACATACCAGTGGAGGTATGGAAGTGTCTAGGAGAGATGGCAGTAGAGTTTTTAACTAGGTTGTTCAACGAGGTCTTAGAGAGTGAGAGGATGCCTGAGGAATGGAGGAGAAGTGTTTTGGTGCCGATTTTTAAGAACAAGGGAGATGTGCAGAGTTGTGGAAACTACAGAGGTATTAAGCTGATGAGCCATACAATGAAGTTGTGGGAAAGAGTAGTGGAAGCAAGGCTAAGGGGAGAAGTGAGCATTTGTGAGCAGCAGTATGGTTTCATGCCAAGAAAGAGCACTACAGATGCAATATTTGCTTTAAGAATGTTGATGGAGAAGTACAGAGAGGGTCAGAAAGAGCTGCATTGTGTCTTTGTAGATTTAGAGAAAGCGTATGACAGGGTGCCAAGAGAGGAGCTGTGGTATTGTATGAGGAGGTCTGGAGTGGCAGAGAAGTATGTTAGAGTGGTGCAGGATATGTATGAGAGCAGTAGGACAATGGTAAGGTGTGCGGTAGGTGTGACAGAGTTGTTCACGGTGAAGGTGGGACTGCATCAAGGATCGGCTCTGAGCCCCTTCTTGTTTGCGGTGGTGATGGACAGGCTGACAGATGAGGTCAGACAGGAATCTCCATGGACTATGATGTTTGCGGATGACATTGTGATCTGTAGTGAGAGCAGGGAGCAGGTGGAGGAAACTCTAGAGAGGTGGAGGTTTGCTCTGGAGAGAAGAGGAATGAAGGTTAGTCGCAGCAAGACAGAATACATGTGTGTGAATGAGAGGGATCCAAGTGGAACAGTGAGGTTACAGGGAGAAGAGATAAAGAAGGTTCAGGATTTTAAGTACTTAGGGTCAACAGTCCAGAGCAACGGGGAGTGTGGAAAAGAGGTGAAGAAGCATGTGCAGGCAGGTTGGAATGGGTGGAGAAAAGTGTCAGGTCTGTTGTGTGATAAAACAGTACCAGCAAGAATGAAAGGAAAGGTGTACAGGACAGTAGTGAGACCAGCGATGTTGTATGGTTTGGAGACAGTTGCACTGAGGAAAAGACAGGAGGAAGAGTTAGAGGTAGCAGAGCTGAAGATGTTGAGGTTCTCTTTGGGAGTGACGAGGATGGATAGGATCAGGAATGAGTACATCAGGGGGACAGCACATGTGAGATGTTTTGGAGACAAAGTTAGAGAGGCCAGGTTGAGATGGTTTGGACATGTTCAGAGGATGGAGAGTGAATATATTGGTAAAAGGATGCTGAGGTTAGAGCTGCCAGGCAGGAGGCCGAGAGGAAGACCAAAAAGGAGGTTTATGGATGTAGTGAAGGAGGACATGAACGTAGTCGGTCTGAGAGAAGAGGATGCAGGGGATAGGGCTAGATGGAGGCAGATGATTCGCTGTGGCGACCCCTGAAGGGAACAGCCGAAAGGAAAAGAAGTAATTTTTATTTATTACACTGTTTTTTCATATATAGCTTGTTTTGGCCTTTTTCATGCAAAGTACAGTACTGTGCAAAAGTCTTAGGCACATGCAAAGAAAGGCTATAGAGCAAAGATGCTTTCAAAATAATGAAATTAAATGTTTCTACATTTAAAAAAAAACCCGTTAAGAGCAGTAAACAGTCGTAAATGAAACAAAGTCAATATTTGGTGTGACTAAAAAATAAAAATAAATGTCTCCGGTACAATTTGTGCAGTTTTATAAGGAAATGAGCTGGTAAGTTTTATTGATCATCTTGCAGAACCAGCCACAGTTCTTCTGGAGACTTTGACTGTTGCACATGCTTCTTATTTTTGCAGCAAACCCAGCAGCCTTCATTGTGTTTTTTTGTCTGAAAAGTGGTCTCTTACGTCTTTAACATCAGATGTTTTTATATCTTTGACGACATCCAAACATTTTTCTGTAACATTTAATTTTGTGCTAGGTTTGAGAATCTAAAATGTTTTTTTTTGTACTGACTTGATAATGTAGAAGTCATAAAATTAAAAAAAATATATAATAAAGTTTGTACCAAAAAAAATAGGGTGCCTAAGACTTTTGCACAGTACTGTACTTTGAGATTTCGAAGTTAATATGAAAAGTGCAATATAAATAAAGATTATTATTATTACTTCCATAGTTTTGCATGACAAGATAACTGAAAGCTGTCCAACTTTCCTAAAGCTAAACAATGACTTTAAAATAGGCAAGTGTCAATAACCATGTCTGTGTGTTTGTGTATGCGTGTGTGTGTGTGTGTGTGTGTGTGTGTGTGTGTGTGTGTGTGTGTGTTGCAGAGTGCAAATTTTTCTTCACAGGAGCTCAGTCATTCTGTTTATGCCCCATAGTAATTCTTCATGCAGTTTCTGTGATTCATTAAAAATAATCAGTCATATATTTGTTGTGTTCAGAGGTAGTTACATAAAGATTATATTAGACAAACAACACATATAATCTACTGTTTATAATTAGTGAACTCATTCTTCAATATAAAGTCTAATCTATTTTAAAAAGCCTAGTTTTGGTTTGATCTGTGTATTCCCATGACTACCAGTCTTTGTGTTAAGCTGAATGTGAGTACAATAAGTGACAACAGCGTGTGCTGCTGCGGCCAACAGCATGTCAGAAGAGCAACTGTGTGTCATTCTTTAATGTCAAAGTTGCCCATGAAGTTCACACTGTGTGATATCAGCTTGCCAAAGGAGCAGAACTATTCACAAGCCGTACGTGTTCCAGCCAGTAGCAGATTAACCAAGCTTAAATGTCAGAACTGCATAATATTGGCATTAATTTAGCCACACACTTATATAGCCAGGTCCATAAATATTTGGTTATTGACAAAGGTATTATTATTTTAACTGTTTCCCACAGTATGTTGGAGGATAAAAAGTGCTGTAATTCCTATACCCTTCACCTGATTTGGAAGTAAATACCCTCAAATTAAAGTTGAAAGTTTGTGCTTTCATATTCAATATTTCATTTCAACTTAAAGGACAAACTAACAATTATAAATATAAGGATTATTTTTAATACTTAGATGCAAATCATTTGCTGTCAGTCAGTGCCAAAACTCTGGAACCCATGGACATCACCAAATATTAGGTTTCCTACCTTGAGATGCTTAAGAAGCTCTTGGGTTGCTTTTGTGGCATGTTTTCGCCCAATATCCATCTTTACTGTGAATCACCATCCTAACAGTTTTGCAACATTTGAGAGAATCTGAGCAGAAAGTATAGCGCTATACACTTCAGTATTCATCCTTCTACTTCTATCAGCAATCACATCAATAAACACCAGTGAGCCATTTCCACTGGCAGCCATACATGCCCATTCCATAACACTGTCTCAACAAGTTAATCTTGATTTCATCTGTCCAAAGAATCTTGAGGTAAACCCTCTGTATTTATATTCGTGAAGGCGTCTCTTGATTGTAGTATTTGACAATGATATGCCTACCTCCTCAAGAGTGTTCTTGACTTGGCTAGTTGTTGTGAAAGGGTTTTTCTTCACCAATGAATTAATTCTGTGACCATCCACTTTAGTTGTCTTCCATGGTCTTCCAGGCCTTTTGGTGTTGCAGAGCTTGCCAGTGCATTCCTTCCTTTTAAGAATGTACCAAATTGTTGATTTGGCCACTCCTAAAATCTTTCTGATAGGTCTGTTTTGCTTTTTCAGCCTAATGATGGCCTTCTTCACTTGCATCGACACCTCTTTGGACCACATATTGAGAGTTCCCATGAACAGCTATCAAATGCAAATTCAACACTTGGAATCAATCCAGACCTTTTATCTCCTTAATTTGTCATGAAATAACGAGGAAACAGGTCACACCTGGCCATGAAACTGCTTATCAGCCCAATGACTCTTGAGCCTGTGAAAATGGAGGGACTATACTGTGTGTGTGTGTGTTTATATATATATATATATATATATATATATATATATATATATATATATATATATATATATATATATAATAAAAATATATAATAACATTTTAGATTCCCAAACATTAGTTTTCTAGCACAAAATTAAATATTACAGAAAAATGTTTGTATGTCATTAAAGAAAGCAGCATATTACGCAAGAGACATTTTTCAGACAAAAAACACAATGAAGGCTGCTGGGTTTTGCTGCAAAAATAAGAAGCAAGTGCGAAAGTCAAAGTCTCCAGAAGAACTGTGGCTGGTTCTGCAAGATGCTCAATAAAACTTACCAGCTCATTTCTTTATAAAACTGTACAAATTGTACCACAGACTACTATTTTTATTTTAATATTTATTTTTTCGTCACACCAAATATTGACTTTGTTTCGTTTACTACTGTTTACGGTATTTTTTTTTTTAGTGTAGAAACATTTATTTTCATTATTTTGAAGGCATCTTTGCTCTACATCATTTCTTTGCATGTGCCTAAAACTTATGCACAGTACTATATATATATATATATATATATATATATATATATATATATATATATATATATATATATATATATATATATATATATATGTTAAAATATGTAATGTAATATGAAAAGGTTTTACATAGGTGGATACTAAGCTCTTCCCTACTTGTGATGTTCTTACTCTACCATAAGTAAATGTCAGGCCATGAAAACCAAAGCCATTATGACAGGTACAATTCCTAAAATACAGACACTCTGACCCTGACTCTGGCAGCGACAATAACAAAGCAGATGAGTTCTTCTGGAGATGCCTGGTGACCCCTTTACATGTTCTCACCTAATTTCTCTCTCTCACTCTCGCTTGCTGGACTCTTATTCATCATTGAGGTCTTTCTCTTCGGAGTGCTGCTGGGCTGAGACTGAGCGCACAGGTCTTCATTCACATCTGAGAGAGAATGAGGAATTATGGTAGTAACGAGAGTAATCACAAATTATGGCATACATACAGATTATAATTGTGTAGTAGCTTGGCAAAACCCTTCACATGCTGAAATCTTCTACTAAACAGGCCTATATGTAGTTCTGAAAACTACAGGATTTCCTGAACTGAGATATTTTTTTGTTTTTGCACAAAACAAACCAGAAGCAATGTTATACAGTGGGGGAAAAAAGTATTTGATCCCCTGCTGATTTTGTACGTTTGCCCACTTACAAAGAAATGATCAGTCTATAATTTTAATGGTAGGTGTATTTTAACAGTGAGAGACAGAATAACAAAAAAATCCAGAAAAACACATTTCAAAAAAGTTATAAATTGATTTACAGTTTAATGAGGGAAATAAGTATTTGACCCCTTCAACTTAGTACTTGGTGGCAAAACCCTTGTTGGCAATCACAGAGGTCAGACGTTTCTTGTAGTTGGCCACCAGGTTTGCACACATCTCAGGAGGGATTTTGTCCCACTCCTCTTTGCAGATCCTCTCCAAGTCATTAAGGTCATTTTAAATGCCCTGGCTGAGGGAAGGAGGTTCTCACCCAAGATTTGACGGTACATGGCCCCGTCCATCGTCCCTTTGATGCGGTGCAGTTGTCCTATCCCCTTAGCAGAAAAACACCCCCAAAGCATAATGTTCCCACCTCCATGTTTGACGGTGGGGATGGTGTTCTTGGGGTCATAGGCAGCATTCCTCCTCCTCCAAACACGGCAAACTGAGTTGATGCCAAAGAGATCTGACCACACCTGACCACAACACTTTCACCCAGTTCTCCTCTGAATCATTCAGGCAAACTTCAGACGGGCCTGTACATGTGCTTTCTTGATTAGGGGGACCTTGCGGGCGCTGC
This sequence comes from Cranoglanis bouderius, assembly GCA_023630585.1. Lineage (NCBI taxonomy): Eukaryota > Metazoa > Chordata > Actinopteri > Siluriformes > Cranoglanididae > Cranoglanis > Cranoglanis bouderius. Next base: position 13,529,442 of record CM042555.1, on the reverse strand, counting down.
AGGATTTCAGTCCTTCACGGCGTAGTGTGCTACCAATTGTTTTCTTGGTGATTATGGTCCCAGCTGCCTTGAGATCATTAACAAGATCCTCCCGTGTAGTTCTGGGCTGATTCCTCACAGTTCTCATGATCATTGAAACTCCACGAGGTGAGATCTTGCATGGAGCCCCAGACTGAGGGAGACTGACAGTTTCTTCCATTTGCGAATAATCGCACCAACTGTTGTCACCTTCTCACCAAGCTGCTTGGTGATGGTCTTGTAGCCCATTCCAGCCTTGTGTAGGTCTACAATCTTGTCCCTGACATCCTTGGACAGCTCTTTGGTCTTGGCCATGGTGGAGAGTTTGGAATCTGATTGATTGATTGCTTCTGTGGACAGGTGTCTTTTTACAGGTAAGAAACTGAGATTAGGAGCACTCCCTTTAAGAGAGTGATCCTAATCTCAGCTCGTTACCTGTGTAAAAGATACCTGGGAGCCAGAAATCTTGCTGATTGATAGGGGATCAAATACTTATTTCACTCATTAAAATGCAAATCAATTTTTAACTTTTTTGAAATGCGTTTTTCTGGATTTTTTTGTTGTTATTCTGTCTCTCACTGTTAAAATACACCTACCATTAAAATTATAGACTGATCATTTCTTTGTCAGTGGGCAAACGTACAAAATCAGCAGGGGATCAAATACTTTTTTCCCCCACTGTAGCTTTTAGAAATCTGGTAACCCCTGAAAGTAAAAAGAGAGAAAATTTTAAAAGCCGATATCTGATTACAAACTGAATTGATTAGGCTTAGGTCTGGCACGGCACATAGCTATCCAACAACTTGACTGACTGTTTTCAAACACTGTGTTTGTTACACTGGCTCTTTGCCCAACAAGATTTCCGGTAAAAAGTAAAATGTAAAATCAAATAAAACATTTCTACATTAGCTTCTGTGCATGTCTAATTTCCTCTAAATCTCTAACAAGTACTCCAGGGTAGTCCCAGTGAACTGAATTTCATATCCATTTATGGGGCGGCTGTGGCTCAGGTGGTAGAGTGTGTTGTCCACTAATCGCAGGGTTGGTGGTTCAATCTTCGGCCCACATGAATCCACATGGGCAAGACACTGAACCCCAAGTTGCTCCCGATGGCAGGCAAGCACCTTCATGGTAGCTCTGCTTCCATTGGTGTGTGAGTGTGTGAGTGTCTGTGTGTGTGTGTGTGTATGGGTGAATGAGAAACAATGTAAAGCATTTTGCAGAACCGCTAAGGTTAAAAGGCACTATATAACTGCAGACCATTTGCCATATCCAAAAACACCTTTAGGCAATTCTGATTTTTATATAAAAATCACGATCACTTTCCCTGCAAATATGCTGAAAAAAATTACAAAATGCCCAAAAACAAAAGATGATGTTTAAACTGGGAAGATACAAATCAGTATGTGCACATCTGGCAATGCAATAAATGATAATTCTGGTTATGTAAGATACCAGTCTTTCCCACAACTGTAGGTTTTAACAAGCCCAAGCACGATAATTTCCTCTTTTCCATTAGCTTCCATTGTGGGGGGGCGGGGGGGGGGGCTATTGGCAATGAAATGAAATGTAACGAGAGGAGGCTATGATGACTCCTACTTTCCTCTTCTTTGATTTTCTAGTAATTTCGTCTTCCCCCTTAAAAACTAGCAAAATGTAGCAGGTCATCTTTAGGAGAGGCCGCTCTGCACTGCCTTATCTTTATGTCAATGGGACTGTTAGGAAAGTTGCAGTGACAAAATTGAAAGAAAAAGAAAAAAAAACTCACACTATTATATAGTGTCATGGACTCTGGTGCTCATTTCTCTAGACAAGGCTAAATGAAGAACTTGACCCCTATTAGGTTTTTCACACTCACTTCATCAAAAGACTTTGTTAATTTTTTCTTTTGCCCATCAGCCATAAAAAAATACAGTGGGGGAAAAAATTATTTGATCCTCTGCTGATTTTGTACGTTTGCCCACTGACAAAGAAATGATAAGTCTATAATTTTAATGGTAGGTGTATTTTAACAGTGAGAGACAGAATAACAACAAAAAAATCCAGAAAAATGCATTTCAAAAAAGTTATAAATTGATTTGCATTTTAATGAGTGAAATAAGTATTTGATCCCCTATCAGTCAGCAAGATTTCTGGCTCCCAGGTGTCTTTTACACAGGTAATGAGCTGTGATTAGGAGCACTCTCTTAAAGGGAGTGCTCCTAATCTCAGTTTGTTACCTGTAAAAAGACTCCTGTCCACAGAAGCAATCAATCAATCAGATTCCAAACTCTCCACCATGGCCAAGACCAAAGAGCTGTCCAAGGATGTCAGGGACAATATTGTAGACCTACACAAGGCTGAATTGGGCTACAAGACCATCGCCAAGCAGCTTGGTGAGAAGGTGACAACAGTTGGTGCGATTATTCACAAATGGAAGAAACTGTCAGTCTCCTTCGGTCTGGGGCTCCATGCAAGATCTCACCTCGTGGAGTTTCAATGATCATGAGAACGGTGAGGAATCAGCCCAGAACTACACGGGAGGATCTTGTTAATGATCTCAAGGCAGCTGGGACCATAATCACCAAGAAAACAATTGGTAACACACTACGCCGTGAAGGACTGAAATCCTGCAGCGCCCACAAGGTCTCCCTGCTCAAGAAAGCACATGTACAGGCCCGTCTGAAGTTTGCCTGAATGATTCAGAGGAGAACTGGGTGAAAGTGTTGTGGTCAGGTGTGGTCAGATCTCTCTGGCATCAACTCAACTCGCCGTGTTTGGAGGAGGAGGAATGCTGCCTATGACCCCAAGTCATAACACAATCCCCACCGTCAAACATGGAGGTGGGAACATTATGCTTTGGGGGTGTTTTTCTGCTAAGGGGACAAGACAACTGCACCGCGTCAAAGGGACGATGGACGGGGCCATGCACCGTCAAATCTTGGGTGAGAAACTCCTTCCCTCAGCCAGGGCATTGAAAAGGACCTTAATGACTTGGAGAGGATCTGCAAAGAGGAGTGGGACAAAATCCCTCCCAAGATGTGTGCAAACCTGGTGGCCAACTATAAGAAACGTCTGACCTCTGTGATTGTCAACAAGGGTTTTGCCACCAAGTACTAAGTTGAAGGGGTCAAATACTTATTTCCCTCATTAAAATGCAAATCAATTTATAACTCTTTTGAATTGCTTTTTCTGGATTTTTTTGTTGTTATTCTGTCTCTCACTGTTAAAATACACCTACCATTAAAATCATAGACTGATAATTTCTTTGTCAGTGGGCAAATGTACAAAATCACCAGGGGATCAAATACATTTTTCCCCCCACTGTAGCTACTGAACCTAACTACTGAAAGCAGAACCATTCCCTAGCACATGTACTGCTACCAGTTTTGCAAATGAACACTCCACATAATACATTTCATTTTGAATATTTTTATATTACAGCATTAGCCTTATCCTTAATCCTTTCCTATTACTGTCTAAGTCTATCTTTCTTGCATATGTACACGTTATATTTCATATTATTCATGAAAGACTTATTTCTAGGTTTCCCTTCTTCTTCTCCTACTGTCTTCTCCTTTTTACATAAATTAAGCAGGTTCTGTTGGTAAATTGAGCTGGTGTGGACTTTCTGAATTCCTTTTCATAAAAAAACTGATCAGAAGATACTCTAAATATGCAAATAAACATTTAAAAAAATCTGAAGCTCAAACATCAGTCTCCTGTCTCCTGAATCATCTTTGTGAATTTCTAAGTTATAGCATGACGGCTAGCATGTACAGTGCCCTCCACTAATATTGGCACCCTTGGTAAATATGAGCAAAGAAGACTGTGAAAAATTGTCTTTATTATTTAACCTTTCGATCTTTTGTTTAATAAAATTCACAAAAATACTCTGCTCTCATGAATATTGACATACACAGTTGATTGGCTAGTCTTTGTCTATAGTGCTTAATCAGTATAGTGTCAGTCTACCTTAAGGTGTGAATTGTGGGCAGAGCTAAGTGATGTATATTGAAGGTGCTGACTGTAGCGGCAGTTTGTTTGTAGAACTCTCTCTGAATAACTGATTCTTTGAAAACTGACGCTTTCCCGTAGGAAATTAACCCTACTATGCGTTATGTTTAGTCATGTGCTTCACTCCTATTGCTGTTGTCACCCCTCACAGGCCCAGGCGCTTTCACCCACAAAGCAGAGGACGCTCTTCCAGCAATCTCATCTCAGGTCTTTTGTTGTCTCGGAGATGGTGTTTCACACCTCTACCTATGTCTCATTTAACCATCTCTTCCTTTGAATTTCACACAGTTTCAGTCCCCTCTCCAATCAACCTCTTTATTGTTGTCATTTATCGTCCTCCTGGTCCACTGGGTAACTTCCTGGATGAGATGGATACGCTACTTAGTTCCATCCCTACCGATGACACTCCCCTGACTGTCCTTGGTGACTTCAACCTTCCGTCTGAGAAACTTCACTCCTCCTGCCTCTTATGGATTCCTTCACACTGACCTTCAACAGTTCTCCTCCTACACACAAAGGAGGAAATGTCTTGGATCTCGTCTTCACTCATCCTTCTACAGCCACGAACATGACCACCACCCCACTTCATACCTCTGATCATCACCTGGTATCATTCAGTCTTTTTCTTCCTATTTCTTCCAAATTTAGCTACCAACACCTTTCTGTAACCTGTCAGAACCTCTACTCTGTCCCCCCTTCCTCTGTAGCTTCTTGCATCCTTTCATCTCTCCCTGACCCTGATTCCTTTTCTTCTCTACCCTTAGACTCAGCCACTGACACTTTCCTATCCTCTCTCTCCTCAACCATGGATCATCTTGGTCCTCTGTTTACCAAATCTAGGAAGACTTCTTGCCCTGCTTCTTGGCTGTTGGATGTATTGTGCAGCTGTAAAAGAGAACTGAGATCAGCAGAGAGAAGGTGGAGGAAAACACATCTTAACACAGATCTTGCCTCTTACCGCGCTCTCTTGTCTCAGTTCTCATTGGATGTGACTTCCGCCAAGACTGCCTTCTACAAGGAAAAACTTGAAGCTTCTACCAAAGATCCTCGCAAGCTCCACATCATCATCTCATCACTTCTCAACCCTCCGGCTCCACCTGCTTCTTCCTCGCTGTCTGTAGAAGACTTTGCCTCCTTCTATGATGAGAAGATTATGGAAATCTGCAAGACCTTCACCTCTACTCAGATTAATTCTGTTCTCACACAGGTCTCTCCTCCTTCTCAGTCACATTTCTCTGTCTCTCCTCCTTCTCTGTCACATTTGTCTACCCTAGCAACACAGGAGATTCAAGAAGTTATCCTGTCCTGCAACCCTACCACCTGCCCACTGGATCCAATTCCCTCTACATTGCTCCATCCTGACCATCCTGCCTGACCTTCTGCCCTTCATCTCTACAATCATCAATGGTTCCCTGTCATCTGGCCAAGTTCCAGCTTCCTTCAAGAAAGCACGGGTTACTCCCATCCTGAAGAAGCCTACACTGGATCCCTCAGTCATCAGCAACTACAGACCGGTTTCACTTCTCTCTTTCCTTTCTAAAATACTTGAACGCTCCGTATATAATCAACTGTCTCTTTATCTCTCGCAGAACCACCTTCAAGATCCATACCAGTCTGGCTTTAAAGCAGCACACTCCACAAAGACTGTCCTCTTGGCCGTCACTGAAAAACTTCATGCTGCCAGATCAGCCAAACTGTCCTCTGTACTCATCCTGCTTGACCTGTCTGCTGCATTTGACACAGTCAACCACAAGATTCTCCGAATTTGCGGAACAGCATGGCAATGGTTTGCTTCATACTTGGAAGGTCATTCGTATCAGGTATCATGGGGGGGGGATCAACATCTGCACCTCGCAGACTCTCTACTGGTGTCCTACAAGGCTCAGTACTTGGTCCTCTCCTCTTCTCCCTCTATACTCACTCTCTTGGCAAAGTCATCTCCTCACATGGGTTCTCTTACCACTGCTATGCTGATAATACTCAACTTATCCTTTCCTCCTTCAGACAACACTGCTTCTGCCCGGATCACAGCATGTCTGACGGACATTTCATCGTGGATGGCAGCTCATCAGCTGAAACTCAACCCCAGCAAAACTGAACTGCTCTTCATCCAAGGAGATTCGTCCCCATGCCAGTATCTCATGATCTCCTTAGACAACTCCATGATCTCTCCTTAAACTGCTGCTTGTAACCTTGGGGTAATCGTGAACAATCAACTGTCCTTTTCATCACATATTACTAATCTAACACAGTCCTGTCGGGTTATCCTTTACAACATTAGAAGGATTCATCCATTTCTAACAACACAGGCCACTCAGCTGCTTGTGCAGTCTCTTGTCATTTCCAGACTAGACTACTGCAACTCGCTGCTGGCAGTTCTACCTTTGAGTGCCACCTGTCCTCTACAGATGATCCAGAATGCAACTGCACAACTTGTTTACAACCTCCCTAAGTTCTCTCACACCACCCCATTGCTGCGCCCTCTTCACTGGCTTCCAGTAGCTGCACGCATCAGATTCAAAACATTGATGCTTGCCTACAAAGCCAAAAGAGGAACAGCACCCTCTTATCTTAGAGCTCTCATCACCCCACGCACTGCACCACGCTCCTTCAGGTCAACAAGCACTGCTTGACTGGTCCCACCCTCTCTCAGGATACAAGGTAGATCTGCCTCACGACTTTTCTCTGTTCTGGCACCAAGATGGTGGAATGAACTTCCCATCAATGTCAGAACAGCTGAGTCGCTGGCTATCTTCAAGATACGCCTAAAGACATACCTCTTCCTTAAATGCTTACCCCTTGATAGTTAGTGTTTTCTTCTTCCACAAAAAAAAAAAAAAAAGTTGTACAACAACTAACAGTTGCTCTCTTTTCAACAGGTTTGTGTTCAGTGTACTTCATTGTAATCGTACGAACCAGAAATGAAATATTCATTGATGAAGAATTTAAAGCACTCTTGTACGTCGCTCTGGATAAGGGCATCTTCTAAATGCTATAAATGTAAATGTAAATGAATATCAAACAATTGCAAACAAAACACAGGTTTATCCAAAATCATCTTTGTTAAATATAGGTGTGCAACAATTATTGGCACCCTTTTAGTCAATACTTTGTGCTACCTCCCTTTGCCAAGATAACAGCTCGGAGTCTTCTCCTATAATGCCTGATGAGGTTGGAGAATACATGGCAAGGGATCCGAGACCATTCCTCCATACAGAATCTCTCCAGATCCTTCAAATTTCGAGGTCCACGCTGGTGGACTCTCCTCTTCAGTTCACCCCACAGGTTTTCTATGGGTTTCAAGTCAGGGGACTGGGATGGCCATGGCAGGATCTTGATTTTGTGGTCATGTTACGTGCCCCGTTATTGTGGGAAGGTTGTGTTGTTGTTTTTTTCCCCTTCCTGTTTCATTTCTATTGGCCGCGGCTCTGCTCCTTTATCTTGGTCTCTTATTAGGGTATCGCCATTGGTCGACCAGGCTGTCCATCATCCATGACGTTGAAGGAAGCAGCCAATTACATCCAGCAACCTGGGTATAAAGGTCCCCTCTACATCACGATTCTATTTTGTTTACTCTGTGGGTGGCTTGTTCTGTTTTGGTGTGTTTATTTGCTGATTAATAACTTTCGCAAATTTGATTTTCTTGGCTTTGGCCATTTGTTTCGTTTGATTTTGTCCCTATGGTTTGGTTTTGATTTTGTTGTTCTTCTTGTTATTTTCTTTCGTGTGTGGAGTTGGCAGACATCTTGCCTGTAGCGTGTGCTACATCGGACCGGGGAGAAGCGAACAGGGAAGTACGCCATGTGACTTACATATTTCATGTAAATTTTGATATTAAACACACTAGGTAAGGAGCGGGTGCCACCCCATGTAACTTTGGTTTGGTAGTGAGAGTAGTGGCAGTTAGGGCGTGTTGCACGCTGAAGAGGTTTGGTTATTTCTTTTCTGTTCCAGTTAGATTACGGAGGTGAGGAGGGGGGCTAGTTAGCGTGTGTTTTGGTTTTGTTATTTTCTTTGATTTAGCCCCACTTGTGTTCATTTCCCCTGTGTTCCGTTCGCTTTAATTATTACCTTGTAAATATTGTATGTATATTTATTTTCCCTTTTTGCACTAAATAAATTGTAATACTTTTCTAGCATTTACTTTGATGTCCTTGTGTCAGTTCAACAGAAGCGTGTTTTCAGAGTGATAAAATTGAAAGACAACTTCCCAGATTAGAATATTATGTGTATGTCTCCCTCATACCCCTTTAGGCCAACTTGGGGGACGTAACAAGCCACCACCATAGTTAACTGTGGGCATGACGCACTTTTCCACATGGCTACCTCTCTGTGTGCACCAAAACCACCTCTCATTCATATTCTCAATTCATAGGGGTGCCAAATAATTGTTGCACACCTATATTTAACAAAGTTTTTTTTTCTTTGATAAACCTGTGTTGTGTTTGCAATTGTTTGATATCCATGAGAGCAGAGTATTTGAACAATAAAGACAATTTTTCACAGCCTTCTTTGCTCATATTTACCAAGGGTGCCCATATTAGTGAAGAGCACTGACTTAGCACGTGATTACTCCACTGCTTCCATTTTTTGTAATGCTGAGCACAAACTGGGATGTATAAGCATCTGTCAGTGAGCAGATGAATGTGCTTTGAAGGCCATACATATATGTACAGTACTATATAGCGGAAAGTTTGTGAAAACCTGACCATCATACCCATAAATGCTTTCTTGAACAGCTCATTCCATATTTAGTACCCCTTTGCTCTAACCTCCACTCTTCTAGGAAGGCTAACCACTAGATTTTGGAGTGTGGCTGTGGGGATTTCAGCCACAAGAGCATTAGTGAAGTCAGGCACTGATGTCGGGTGAGAAGGCCTGGGGTGTTGTCGGCATTCCAGTTCATCCCAAAGTGTTCAGTGGGGTTGAGGTCAGGGCTCTGTGCAGGCCACTAGAGTTCTTCCACTCCAACCTCAGCAAACCATCTCTTCATGGAGCTTGCTTTGTGAAAAGGGGCATTGTCATGCTGGAACAAGTTTGGGCCTCTTAGTTCCAGTGAAGGGAAATTGTAATACTACAGCATACAAAGACATCCTACACAATTGTGTGCTTCGAACTTTGTGGCAACTTTGTGGGGAAGAACCACAAATGGGTGTGATGGTCAGGTGTCCACAAACTTTTGGGCATATCGTGTATAAACTCTAGGCATGTAATACACAAAATTCAAATTTCATGCAATATGATACAGTGGTGTCTTGATAGGATAAATTATCGGTACATCAAATATAAGTGGTGCCTGCCTAAGGTTTCCATTTTTAATTGATTACATTCTGCCTATTCTGTGTATGATGCTTGCTTTCCTTCCTGTTCACCTGCCTTTTGGTTTACCCTTTGGATCCAGGAACTGTTGCTATCATTGCATTTGACCCCTGCTTGGCTTTCTGATTATTCTGTGGCTCTGTCCTCTGGCTCTGATATCACTGTGAACTCTGTGTATGACCCTGGCCTGTTTATTGTTATTGAGGTTTGGATTCCTGGATTATGCTGTTAATAAACCTCCAAGAAATCTCTGAATATGATTCATTACACAAAAGCTGTACAATAGAATGTCAAAATTAAACATGGCTTTGCTTTCAGTAGTGTGACTCACAAGGTGGGTGTGTCTGAAGCACAGAGCTCTTCTCATTCTGCTGTTGGTTAGTTGTGCTGTCAGTCACGTAGGTCTCTGTAGCCCTTCTCAGCTATGGGCTAGCCAGTAGTAGTGCAGTAGCACATAGAAATTTTGCTTAGTAACACTAAGTAGCAACTGTTATGTTACACGTTTTCATGTGGACACACACATAGCCAAGATTGCCTGAAAGTAACTTTGTTGGTGCAATGGAAGTAAAAATTGGGCTTGACTATGACCTATTTAGTAGTTAAGCAGGTAGACTCTAATACTAAAGTATGGAAGAAATTAATTGTGGAGTTCTAGTACCTGGAGATGCCATGTTTCGGTGAGATGGAGACCTTGTCTGTAGTGCCAATGGGGGCTTCTGTAGAAACAGGAAAAGAAAAACAATCTGCAATGTCCCACCAGTGGAAATAAACACGTAAATGTATAATAAAGGTTCTGAAGTGGTGATGGATTGATGGATACAGTAGCTACTCTCTAAACGGAATATTTATAACCATGGGTTTTTGTCATTAAAGCTAATTTAACCCATGTTCACCAAAATACTAGTGTTCATGATGTCAGAGGGTAGAAACAAGGGTCATTAATGGCTTTCAACATCCATTTAAATTGGTCTGCTATGGGTGGTCAAGTGTGGCGTAATGTGTCCAGGCAGCAGGGAACACCACACTGGTGTGTGTAAGTGTAACTCTAATGCCATTGGAGTTCTAATGGAAGTCTAATTGGTGAGTCAGAGGAACTGTCAGTGCCTCTTGTTTCAGGCCACCACTCAGTCTCTCTTAGCAAAGATGACATCGATATTAATAACCTACAGTTCCCACTGCAGCGAGCAGAGAAAGGACGGAAGAATTCTCCATTCCCTTCCTGTCTCTTTTTTTCTTCTGTCCCTTACTAATGCTCTCTCTACTTAAAAGCACTCTCATTTTCACTGATCCTCCTCACATACATCATTCTCTTCGATCTGTGTTTCTTTTTGGTGTCTCTATCTCTGATTCTCTCTCTGTATGTCTAGTAGAGTTATTTCTTCAGCCCTTAGGCTCAACAGTCCTACATTTGTACAGTTTCGAGTGTTCCAATAAACACTTTCAGTCAACGCCACAATTACTTGCACCCTTCGTGAAAATGAGCAGAAATTAATGTATAAAAAGGAGTAGCACCTGAGTGATTGTTTTGAGCCTAAACATATGGGGATTCTTTGGGGGTTTATATTTTAATAATATTTTTTCAAAGTTTTTCTTTAGTAGTGCATTTTTTTTCTTATGCATACTAAGCCCCTTCTTGTAAACTCTGGATCTGGACCAATCCTCCATACAGAACATTTCAAGATCCTTCATATTCTTAGGTCTGTGTATTTGGATTCTCTCTACAATTCCATTCAATTTTCATAACAGGTTTAAAATTCTTAACCTCCCAGAAGAGGTAACAAGGCTTGTGGTTAAAATCTGGTACTTCCCTATCATCAAGAGATCGTGAATTTGTATCCCAACAATTAAACAGCCATCCATAACCAAAATTGGCCATACTCTCTCTCCCCTGTCAATCACAGAAACATTAGCCAATCTTGGACATTTGCGTGCTCATGTATACAGAAGAGGGCAGACAGAGCTTTCCTTCACTTTTCCTACCCAGCTGGTAGCAGCTGTGTGATAGGGGAGATCTGTCTACTGGGAGAGAAATTGGAAAGAAAATGGGGAAATAAAAACGGTACTTGATGGAAATCATGATTCCACTGATCTTGACTCAAAATAGACATAATGCATCAATGATCCACCACCATATTTTACAGCTGGTGTGGGGGCTTGTCCTTATATTACCTCTCCATTTTCCCCCTAAACATGCCAATAGTGTACATGGCAAAAAGTTGAATTTAGGTCTCATCTGACCACAGCACATTTGAACTAACACTTGAATTGCATTTTATGGGTTGCTCTCAGGATGAGCTATTTTTGTGCAAGCCTTTCAAACAGACTGCTGTTATGAAGGTGGCATCTAATAGTTGATTTTCAAACTTCACAACCTAGAGAATTGGCTAAAATGTGAAATTGTGGCATATTTAGGTTCTTCTTTGTCTCCTTCACAATCTTTCTTGGACCCATATATTCCTGGCAAATTCTCAACTGTTCTAGACTTCTGAAACATTTTTTTTTTTATTATGGCCCAGATTAAGCTTATTTTTAACTACTTATGTATTTTCTACTGCCTGCATTGTGTGGTGATGGACAACCAAGGGGTTTTACAAGTGTGCGACCTTATATTTGGTCTAAGACAACAACATAGTTTTTGAGGACTGACTGCAGCTTCAAGGATACCAATTTTCTTGAAATTATTTTAAATCTTCTTTGGGGTATCAATTTTGCCAAATATATTTTTGTGAGAAAATAATGTTAATTAAAAAAATTATTATGAGAATCCTTTTTGTTATAGGTAACATCTGTTTCTGTTTCGTAAGTGGATGGATGATGTGGTGAAGACCTCTTTTACCTTTACACTCGTCCCTTCATCCACCTCGGTTTCATCTGAAATGCATTTTTATTTTTATAATTATTTATCTTTTTCAGGTTAAACACTGTATCCGCGCTTTCAAATATATCAATGTCCAAAATACAGTCTTATTAAGGTGTACATATATAATGAAATATGAAATGAGGCACACCTTCAGTGTTTAAAGGAGAGACGACTTCAAACGTAGAGTTGTCAGTTTCATCATCCAGTTTTAACTGAAAGGAGGCCTAGAAAAGGCAAAATATACATATATTTATACACAGAAACATAATCTGCTTAACAGACTGCTTTAGCAACTTATTGTTACACATTCTTCATGTGAACAACCCCAGCTAAGACCCGTAATAATTGTGTCTAAAATTAACTTGGCTGGTGCAACAGACTTAAAAGTCCTCTCTAAAAATTGGTCATGGCTATGACATACAGTACTGTGCAAAAGTTTTAGGCAGGTGTGAAAAAATGCTGTAAAGTAAGAATGCTTTCAAAAATAGACATGTTAATAGTTTATATTTATTAATTAACAAAATGCAAACTGAGTGAACAGAAGAAAAATCTACATCAAATCAATATTTGGTGTGACCACGCTTTGCCTTCAAAACAGCATCAATTCTTCTAGGTACACTTGCACACAGTTTTTGAAGGAACTCGGCAGGTAGGTTGGCCCAAACATCTCGGATAACTAACCACTGTTCTTCTGTGGATTTAGGCAGCCTCAGTTGCTTCTCTCTCTTCATGTAATCCCAGACAGACTCGATGATGTTGAGATCAGGGCTCTGTGGTGGCCATACCATCACTTCCGGCTTTTTGGCCGCAAGTCTTCCATGAAGGCCACTTCTGACCAGACTTCTCTGGACAGTAGATGGGTGTACCAGGGTCCCAGTGGTTTCTGTCAGGTCTGAGCTGATGGCACTGCTGAACATCTTCCAATTTCGAAGGGAAGTAAGCCTGATTGGTCTTTCATCTGCTGCAGTAAGTTTCCTTGGCCGACCACTGCGTCTATGGTCCTCAACGTTGCCCGTTTCTTTGTGTGTCTTCAAAAGAGCTTGGACAGCACATCTGGAAACCCTTGTCTGCCTTGAAATTTCTGCCTGGGAGAGCCCTTGCTGATGCAGTATAACTACCTTCTGCCTTGGTGCTGTGCTCAGTCTTGCCATGGTGTATGACTTTTGACTGTAAACTGTCTTCAGCAACCTCACCTTGTTAGCTGAGTTTGGCTGTTCCCCACCCAGTTTTATTCCTCCTACACAGCTGTTTCCGTTTCAGTTAATGATTGTGTTTATATATGATAAATATAAACTACTAACATGTCTATTTTTGAAAGCATTCTTACTTTACAGCATTTTTTCACACCTGCCTGTAACTTTTGCACAGTACTGTATATAAAGCTATATATAGCTTCACAACTAAATACGTACAAAAGAATGCATGTAACACGACAAACCACAGCAATGACATTCAACCAATTTGGCATGTCATTATCCCTGTGTGTGTGTGTGTGTGTGTGTGTGTGTGTGTATACGTTTGTGAACACAAATCCAATGGATAAATTGTACCACCTGCAGGATGCTTATTGGTAATGCTGATCTAAAAACCCCTTTGCAAAATCAGAAGAGAAAACCATTTCACAGAACCCAGAAATGTGGCACAACCTTCTTCAGTGGCACTGAAGCTCTGCCCTGTCTCTTTACAGACTGGTACACAGGACTTTCCTTTCTCTGCACATCTGCCTCTATCTCTTCCTCCTCATCTTCATCGTTATCATCATCATCATCATCATCATCACTGGGTCGTGGAGAAGGCAGATGGGGTCGGCCTGCCACCGAATCTGGCCATCGATCCCTGAAACAATGAAGAACAATGAAGCGTTATTTATAACCAAGCTGTCACTGTGATACTTGATACTATCAAGTCACTTTTCTGTGTCACTCTGAATATGAAAAACTTTATATATATCATATCAAACTATACAGTAATCTGAGATAGGGAGAAAGATTGTAATAAGGACATGCCTGCGTGCAAAGCCACCAACACTGTTCAGTGTATTGTTTCCTAAATAAACTGACTCTTCCTGCGTAACTGTGTCTGAAGGTCAGCTAGCAGACTTCAGGGCAGTTTGTAATGTGTGGTTGCACAGACACATGTACAATGTGTTCTAATCTGATTATACTGCTAAATAGCTTAAAATAATATTTTAAAGAGAAACATCTTGTTTAGGAATAACACATTTCTCTGGCATGAAAGATCTTTTTATCTTTATTTTAAATCACAGTGCATACAACCGGAAAAATAAAACATTGAAAAGCATATAAACATAGATGATCATAATTGTGTTCTGTCTTAGTACTTCTGTTAATTAGTTACTATCAGATTAATGGATTGCTTAATGAGAAACAGTCTAAAAGAACCTTTTAAAACCAAACACCTCTCATCCTTGGTTAATAACACCAAATGTGGCTGTCTGAGATGCAGATGTGGATATTTAACCAACTTGCTTCATGTAATATTTAAATGAAAACTGGCAGACTATTATTCAAAATTATTACCAAAATTTCATTAGCCTTCAATGCAAATCAATGTGTAATTGCTTGGGCAATAAACTCAGTCTGGAGAAAGGGAGAATGAAATGATTCGTCGAGTTTACCTGGTGTAAAGTGCTGTGCTGGCATAAGGCTCAAAGCCAGTGTGGCTGCCCGTGTGTGAGCAGTCGCTCTCAGAATAGGACCTGTTGCGAGGTGGAGGGATGGCAAAGGAGCGTCCTGTTAAGGAGGACGTCAATATGGCAGCCGCAAGAGCAGACCTAGAGCGAAGAACGAAAGAGGAGACACAGAGAAAATACGTAGTAGTATTGTGAGCACAGTATGCAGTATGTATCTGACGCACCGTGTCAACAACTAGATAGATAGATAGATAGATAGATTTTTTGTGAAAACATGTTTTGATACTTCTTTTTTAAATATTCTGTTTAATTAAGAGTCATTTCCCAGGTCTCCAGGAGTGCAGTGAAGAACCACTATTTGTGTGACAGCCTGGGAAAACACTTAATATCATCAAATTTTTTACATTTCCTAGTATATATTTTGTTCTGAAAACTGCTAGAATCACCCCCCCCCCTTTTTTTTTAAATGAAAATCATTATCATGTGCACTGTAATTAAAACAAAAGAGTTTTTAAAAAAAGAGCCAGTCTATGTTCCTCCTGTAGGGGGCAATATAGAGCAATAAGCTAAGGGCCATAAACTCAGCTATTGACAAAATGTGCGAAATATATGTAATTTTTCATTACCATGGTAAAACATTTACGCTGTAAACATTAGTTCTTTCCAAAAGAACTAAATTAGGGGTGACACAGTAACAAGTATAAAACATATGCAGTAAACAACTTTTTTAATTTGTAAATTATTTTGCAAACTCTATAGATTTTCTCCCCACTACAATAATGTACCTTTCAGATAAAGTAAAAGTAAATTACAGCCGTGGCCAAAAGTTTTGAGAATGACACAAATATTAATTTTCACAAAGTCTACTGCTTCAGTGTTTTTAGATCTTTTTGTCAGATGTTACTAACTGTTACTGAAGTATAATCACAAGCATTTCATAAGTGTCAATGGCTTTTATTGACAATTACATGAAGTTTATGCAAAGAGTCAATATTTGCAGTGTTGACCCTTCTTTTTCAAGACCTCTGCAATTCGCCCTGGCATGCTGTCAATCAACTTCTGGGCCACATCCTGACTGATGGCAGCCCATTCTTGCATAATCAATGCTTGGAGTTTGTCAGAGTTTGTGGGTTTTTGTTTGTCCACCCACCTCTTGAGGATTGACCACAAATTCTCAATGGGATTAAGGTCTGGGGAGTTTCCTGGCCATGGACCCAAAATGTCGATGTTTTGTTCCCCGAGCCACTTCGTTATCACTTTTGCCTTGTGGCAAGGTGCCCCATCATGCTGGAAAAGGCATTGTTCATCACCAAACTGTTCTTGGATGGTTGGGAGAAGTTACTCTCTGTGGATGTTTTTGTACCATTCTTTATTCATGGCTGTGTTCTTAGGCAAAATTGTGAGTGAGCCCACTCCCTTGGCTGAGAAGTAACCCCACACATGAGTGGTCTCAGGATGCTTTACTGTTGGGATGACACAGGACTGATGGTAACGCTCACCTTTTCTTCTCCGGACAAGCTTTTTTCCAGATGCCCCAAACAATCGGAAAGGGGATTCATCAGAGAAAATGACATTACCCCAGTCCTCAGCAGTCCAATCCCTGTACTTTTTGCAGAATAGCAGTCTGTCCCTGATGTTTTTCCTGGAGAGAAGTGGCTTCTTTGCTGCCCTTCTTGACACCAGGCCATCCTCCAAAAGTCTTCGCCTTACTGTGCGTGCAGACGCACTCACACCTGCCTGCTGCCATTCCTGAGCAAGCTCTGCACTGGTGGTGCCCCGATCCTGCAGCTGAATCAACTTTAGGAGATGGTCCTGGCGCTTGCTGGACTTTCTTGGGCGCCCTGAAGCCTTCTTCACAACAGTTGAACCTCTCTCCTTGAAGGTCTTGATGATCCGATAAATGGTTGATTTAGGTGGAATCTTACTAGCAGCAATATCCTTGCCTGTGAATCCATTTTTGTGCAAAGCAATGATGGCTGCACGTGTTTCCTTGCAGGTAACCATAGTTAACAGAGGAAGAACAATAATTTCAAGCACCACCCTCCTTTTAAAGCTTCCAGTCTGTTATTCTAACTCAATCAGCATGACAGAGTGATCTCCAGCCTTGTCCTCGTTAACACTCTCACCTGTGTTAACTAGAGAATCACTGACATGATGTCAGCTGGTCCTTTTGTGGAAGGGCTGAAATGCAGTGGACATGTTTTTTTGGGATTAAGTTCATTTTCATGGCAAAGAGGGACTTTGAAATTAATTGCAATTCATCTGATCACTCTTCATAACATTCTAGAGTATATGCAAATTGCCATCATAAAAACTGAAGCAGTAGATTTTGTGAAAATTAATATTTGTGTCATTCTCAAAACTTTTGGCCACGGCTGTACATTACATTCTCGTTCTACTGCGAGACATTAACACACTGTCTAAAAGCAACTGCTATTTACTAATTTAATTTGCATTTAATAAAATATGTATTAATAAATAGCTATAAAAAGAATAAATATGACCATTTACAGTGGAAAATGAGTAATCACTGTGATCAATCACTTCAGTCTCTCTTTCATCTTCTGAGTTAAAGGTCAGTCACAATTTAATGAACAGGAGCCTCATCGCTGCTCTTTAATCGACTGATCACTGTTCGCTCTCACATCATTAATCTGTGATTATTTTAGTGTGTTTTGTTCATTTTTTTTTTTTGCATGAGTATTCAAACATCACAACTTTCTCCCCTGCCATCTCTACACTGTAAGCACAGGCTTTGTAGATCTTTGTACATTTATAAAGTTTGCAAACCGAATCCAGTTATGTCCATTTTGCTACGGCACACAACCAAAACTTCACAGCATGGAGTGTTCATGTTAGAAAAGTATGTTTTTTGAAAGTGGCTTCTTTACCTAATGTGATCTCTGACAGTGAATCATTTTGGTGAAATTTATTAATGTTGCTGTCAAAGTATGTTATAGGCAGGGGAAAAAAGGATTTTGACCGTTTCCCAGAATTCAGCCGCAGTACATCACAGACCATCACACAAATATTTAATCTACCAAGGATATAGAAACCCAAAAGAGACTAGGGAGTATCAGCATATAATTAATCAAACTAAAGAATAGATAACCATAATGTTTTTTTTTTTTTTTCATAAAATCCAAAATGCATGATATAAGCTCAAACATGCAATGCATTAAGTTAAATGCATTTAGACAAAAGAGGCTATGAAAATTTAAGCTTTTTGATTGAAACACGGAGGCAAAGAAATACAAAAATAAACAAAGTCAAAGAAGAAGACCAATAAGTATAAGGGACAATCAGACTGCGGACAAGGATGGACTAGAAACGGAGCTGGAGATGAAAAATCAGAGGAGAGGATTTTATATGAGGAATGTTTGTACCTGGGTCTCTCTGGTGAGGAATTGGGGCTACGAGGGGGAGGAGTGCGGGGAACAGCAGGCTTGGGAGCAATTGTGGCAGCAGGGATCAAGCCATGAGCTATGTTCTTCTACAAAAGTCACAGAGAAGCACAATTGCATATGAGAGTTGATTGTGAATGGCACGTAGCTTATTTGAACAACAACGTTCTGGACAGCTGCGATGGATTGGTGTCCAGTTCAACATGCGTTTCTGGGAAAGGCTCCGGATCTGCCACAACCCTGACCAGGACAAAGTGTTTACTCAAGATAAATGAATAAATGAATGCAATCTGAGTGTGCAGTAATGACTATGAGGGACCCTAGAGACTATCGACCTACAAATTGCTTTCAAACTGAAACAAAATGCTGAGATTTTAGCTCAAAACATGTAATATTACAAGAAAAACACAATTATACTTCATGTTCTGTTAAAATTTAGCAATAGATTTGTAACTTTTATAGGAATAAAATCATAATATTTTGAAATGCAAAATTCTGTATATCACACAAATCCTCCTAATGGCAAGGGTGTAAATGGGTGGGAGTGCGAGGCAAGAAACGGAGAGAATATGACAGACACTTTTTAAAATTATTATTATTTTCAATGCTCATTAGAGTCATGTATACGTCAGTTTCATGGTTTCTTTTCCACTTTTAGTAGTTTATAATACGTTTAAAATAGGAAATAGTGACTTCCAACACATTATTACAGCAATACACATTTTATCCACAGCATGTGTATCTACAGCATGTAAATATACATAGAGAATACCCAACTGTTAATAAACATCATGCAAACCAATCACTTTAACATATCTACATTTTACACATTTAGATTCAGTTACTCATTGTAACATACATTACACACTTTTCTGAGTATGCTGGATATGATCAAGTGTCAATGCTGTATAACTCTATTGTTAATGACTGTAACAGGTAACTGACTGGGTGTCAAGTTCTCAGGTTACTTTTGAACCATTTGTTTTATGTTCACTCATTTCAACTGCAAAACCTGAGTTTCCACCAATCTACAGTCAGACAGATTGTGTACAAATGTAAAAGAAATTTAAGACCATTGCTACCTTCCCCAAGAGTGGTTGATCAACAAAGATCACTCCAAGAGCAAGAAGTGTAATAGGAACCCAGGGTAACTTCTAAGCAACTATAGGCCTCGCTCACATTGGCTAATGTTAATGTTTGAGTCCACGATCAGGAGAGCACTGAACAACAATGGTGTGCATGGCAGGGTTGCAAGGAGAAACACTGCTGCCCCTCTACAGTTTGCTAAATATCACATGTACAAGCCAGAAGGCGATTGGAAAAATGTTTTGTGGATAGATGAGACCAAAATAGACTTTTTTGGTTTACATGAGAAGCATTATGTTTGGAGAGAGGAGAAACAAAAATTATATATATATATATATATATATATATATATATATATATATATATATATATATATATATATATATATATATATATAAAAATGCTGCATTCCAGCATAAGAACCTTATCCCATCTGTGAAACATGGTGGTGGTAGTATCATGGTTTGGGCCTCTTTTGCTGCATCTGGGCCAGAACGGCTTGCCATCATTGATTTATATAATAATAATCTATTATTAGTGAATTCTAAAGGAAAATGTCAGGACATCTGTCCATGAACTGAATGTCAAAAGAAAGTGGGTCATGTAACAAGACAAAGATGTTCTACCAAAGAATGATTAAAGAAGAATAAAGTTAATGTTTTGGAAAGTCAAAGTCCTGACCTTAATCCAATAGAAATGTTGTGGAAGGACCTGAAGCAAGCAGTTCATGTGAGGAAACCCACCAACATCCCAGAGTTGAAGCTGTCCTTACTGAGGAATGGGCTAAAATTCCTCCAAGCTGATGTGCAGGACTGATCAACAGTTACCGGAAACGTTTAGGTGCAGTTATTGCTGCACAAGGGGGTCACACCAGATACTGAATGCAAAGGTTCACATACTTTTGCCACTCAGAGATATGTAATATTGGATCATTTTCCTCAATAAGTAAATGACCAAGTAAAATATTTTTTTCTTGGGTTCTCTTTGTCTACATTTAGGACTTGTGTGAAAATCTGATGATGTTTTAGGTCATATTTATGCAGAAATGTAGAAAATCCTAAAGGGTTCACAAACTTTCAAGCACCACTGTACATTTTTGTAAATGTGGAATGAACTTTCCTAATAAGACCTCACGGGTTTGTTGTGGTTTTTAGCATTTTTTTGCTAAACTGACACAGGAATAGTGTATTATATAGTGAATGCACTCTCACGGGTGCATTCCAAAAAGGTACCAAACAACTTTTCCCTGTTGCTGGGATGGTACCATAAACGGTACATCTTTTGTACCATTAGTGTTTATCTTTCACCTGCAATTGTATACATTTAAGAATAATTTAAGGGGCATAACTAGACTTTAAGGACTGATGTCACTGCTGAGAAAGAAGAAAGAAAAAATAAAACAATAGAAATCATGACAGAAATTCTAATGGTTTCCACTAAAAATACCATTACAAACCATCAGCTGTTAACCATTAAAACTATTTCCATAAAAGTTGGGATTTTTTTCTAAAATGCAATAAAAACAAAAATCTGTGGTTTGTTAAGTCTCTTGAAACTTTAATTAACTGACAAAAGTAAAAAGAAAAGATATTCAATGTTTTCACTGACCAACGTAATTGTATTTTGTAAATATAAACAAATGAAAGACTTAAATTCTTTGCAAACGCAAGATTGCAAAGAATTTAGGTCTTTCAGCATCTACAGTGCATAATTTTGTGAAAAGATTCAGGAAATCCAGAGAAATCTCATTGCGTAAAGGGCAAGGCCGGAAACCACTGCTGAATGTGTGTGACCTTCAAGCCCTCAGGCGGCATTGCCTGAGAAATCGTCATGCTACTGTGATAAATATAACCACATGGGCTCGGGAGTACTTTGGAAAACCGTTGTCACTTAACACAGTCCACCGCTGCATCCAGAAATACAACCCGAAACTCTATTACGCAATGAGGAAGTCACACATCAACTCTATGCAGAAACGCCGCTGAGTTCTCTGGGCCCAAGCTCATCTCAGATGGGATGAAAGGCAGTGGAAATGTGTACTGTGGTCAGATGAGTCCACATTTCAGCTTGTTTTCGGGAAAAACGGACGTTGTGTTCTCCGTGCCAAAGATGAAAAAGACCAACCAGACTGTTAGAAGTGAAAGGTGCAAAAGCCAGCATCTGTGATGGTATGGGGGTGCATCAGTGCCCACGGCATGGGTGACTTGCATATGTGTGAAGGTACCATTGATGCGGAAGCATATATTGAGACATATGCTGCCATCAAGGTAACATATTTTCCCAGGAAGTCCATGGCTATTTCAGCAGGACAGTGCCAGGCCTCATTCTGTGTGTGCTACAATAGCGTGGCTTCATAGACACAGAGTGCGTGTGCTTGACTGGCCTGCCAGCAGTCCAGATCTGTCTCCTATGGCGCATCATGAAGAGGAGAATCAGACAATGGTGACCAGGGACTGTTGAGCAGCTGAAGTCTTGTATCAAGCAA
Source organism: Cranoglanis bouderius (assembly GCA_023630585.1). Lineage (NCBI taxonomy): Eukaryota > Metazoa > Chordata > Actinopteri > Siluriformes > Cranoglanididae > Cranoglanis > Cranoglanis bouderius. The sequence continues at coordinate 13,507,621 of CM042555.1, read as the reverse complement.
GAATGGGTACAAATTCCACTTGCAAAACTGCAACAATTAGTATCCTCAGTTCCCAAATGATTAAATAGTGTAATTAAAAAGATGGGTGATGTAACACATTGGTAAACACGCCTCTGTCCCAACTTTTTTTGAGGGTGTTGAAGGCATCAAATTCTAAATTTGTTTATATTTACAAAATACATAAGTTAAATAATAAGTTGGTCAGTGAATATATTTTCTTTGTACTTTTGTCAGTTAATTAAAATATCAAGAGACTTGACAAATCACAGATTTTTGTTTTTATTAAACCAACTTTTATGGAAAGGGGGTTAGTATTAAGGACGTAGGTCCTTAATAGTATCCACTAGACATAACATGCCACCAATAAAAGGCAACAAATTACCAGTAGAGACCCACAGGGACCATTACAGTTATATAAAAAATAAAAAATAAATATTTTTTAATTTATTTATTTTTTTTTAAAAACAAACAAAAAAAACAAACATTATAACCATTAAAAGCATTTCAAGTTCTATGATGGTTTCTATTGTTTGTTTGTTTTCAGCAGAGGTCATTCTAAAAAATAAATAAATAAATATTTTTTTAAAAAGCTAATTAAAGTTACAACACACTTTCTCAGGTGAAGATACATAATAAAGCTACAAAAGACCCTTAGGTACCACCCCAGAGACAGGAACAGGTACAGTTTGGTACATTAATTTCTGAGAGAGCAGGGTGTTGTTTCATACACTTTCATACCTGAATTTTATATTTGCATTGCTTGCCGGTTGTTTTTGTATCTTCGTTGTATTTTAACCTTTACGGTTAGGTTAGCTAGCATAGCCTCCTCGCTATCTAAATTAGCTAGCAACGCCAGCAGACTTCAGAAACACCGACAAAGGACACTACTGATGCAACTTGTTTAGTTAGTTAGTTAATATAACAAAGAAATATGTATCTGAAACTCACGAATGCCCTTCGCTCGCTTCTTCTGAAAGAGAAGTTGAATTTTGACATGGTCCAACTTTGTCCTCGCAGCACTCAGATTTACGCCGTTAAAAAGGCGAGATTTCTTTGCACATAATCACATCTGGAAATACACGTATATAATAACTGAAACAAAACTGCTCACTTTTGTGTGCAATATAAACAATTAATTTGGCATTTTAGTTTGGCTTATCAACTTGTTAACGTCTATCTAAGTTCATGTATCTAGACGCTTTACAGCCTTGTCCATGTCCATCCAAACGCGAATCCTATTGGCTTAGAGATCTGAAAACAACCAATCATGGTTGAGATTTAATCTTCTTAGCAACGCAGGCGGCAGTCGCATAGAAAGTGCGCGTGTGTGTAACTCTCATTAGTGTCCAGTAGAGGGCGCGCTACACCACACAACACCATGCAGCACTATTCAAATGAACTGCTGGTACTTTGTACATCTAAAATTATTGCACTACAATTATATATATATATATATATATATATATATATATATATATATATATATATATATATATATATATATATATATATATATATATACAGTGAGGGAAAAAAGTATTTGATCCCCTCCTGATTTTGTACGTTTGCCCACTGACAAAGAAATGATCAGTCTATAATTTTAATGGTAGGTGTATTTTAACAGTGAAAGACAGAATAACAACAAAAAAATCCAGTAAAAAGCATTTCAAAAAAGTTATAAGTTGATTTGCATTTTAATGAGTGAAATAAGTATTTGATCCCCTATCAATCAGCAAGATTTCTGGCTCCCAGGTGTCTTTTACACAGGTAACGAGCTGAGATTAGGAGCACTCTCTTAAAGGGAGTGCTCCTAATCTCAGTTTGTTACCTGTATAAAAGACACCTGTCCACAGAAGCAATCAATCAATCAGATTCCAAACTCTCCACCATGGCCAAGACCAAAGAGCTGTCCAAGGATGTCAGGGACAAGATTGTAGACCTACACAAGATTGGAATGGGCTGCAAGATCATCACCAAGCAGCTTGGACTCAGAAGGACTGAAATCCTGCAGCTCCCACAAGGTCCCCCTGTTCAAGAAAGCACATGTACAGGCCCGTCTGAAGTTTGCCTGAATGATTCAGAGGAGAACTGGGTGAAAGTGTTGTGGTCAGATGAGACCAAAATTGAGCTCTTTGGCATCAACTCAACTCGCCGTGTTTGTAGGAGGAGGAATGCTGCCTATGACCCCAAGAACACCATCCCCACCGTCAAACATGGAGGTGGGAACATTAAACTTTGGGGGTGTTTTTCTGCTAAGGGGACAGGACAACTGCACCGCATCAAAGGGACGATGGACGGGGCCATGTACCGTCAAATCTTGGGTGAGAACCTCCTTCCCTTAGCCAGGCCATTGAAAATGGGTCGTGGATGGGTATTCCAGCATGACAATGACCCAAAACACACATCCAAGGCAACAAAGGAGTGGCTCAAGAAGAAGCACATTAAGGTCCTGGAGTGGCCTAGCCAGTCTCCAGACCTTAATCCCATAGAAAATCTGTGGAAGGAGCTGAAGGTTCGAGTTGCCAAACATCAGCCTCGAGACCTTAATGACTTGGAGAGGATCTGCAAAGAGGAGTGGGACAAAATCCCTCCTGAGATGTGTACAAACCTGGTGGCCAACTATAAGAAACGTCTGACCTCTGTGATTGCCAACAAGGGTTTTGCCACCAAGTACTAAGTCGAAGGGATCAAATACTTATTTAACTCATTAAAATGCAAAGCAATTTATAACTTTTTTGAAATGTGTTTTTCTGGATTTTTTTCTTGTTATTCTGTCTCTCACTGTTAAAATACACCTACCATTAAAATTATAGACTGATCATTTCTTTGTCAGTGGGCAAACGTACAAAATCAGCAGGGGATCAAATACTTTTTCCCCCCACTGTGTGTGTGTATATGTGTATATATATATATATATATATATATATATATATATATATATATATATATATATATATATATATATATATATATATATATATATAAAATCATAATCTAAGACTAATAATAACCAGATTAAAAACATGCTGTTGTTTAACAAAGGAAAACATAAAACCATTGGCATGGCGAAGCTTTCTGTAAGGAGAGGTTTATTTAGCATTTGTGGAAGGACTCTCGGGTGTTGGCACTTTGTAATAATCATCAAGTTTTCTGTCATGGGAGAGTCTCCGGTTTCTAAATAACATGACATGCTGCACGACAGGAGAGAGGTGAGAAGAGAGGCTGGTGAGGGAATGACTGTTTATAACGTAATTGATGACAGAAACTAACTTGTCTTGCAGACATTCCACAACATTAACTATAAATGGATAAAAGTGTGATGTGTTGTTCCTTAATTAGTAAAAACAACGTAATCACTGGCAAATTCCTGTAGTATAAGAGGAATGAAACACTTCCGTAGGTGACGTTATAGGAAAATGGTTAACTTTGCTTCCCGCCAAGTCTCATCACAACACTGTTTTGGTGTTGATTATTTCCCGAAAACAGCACGCACACGGATGTGTTGTATTTCTGACATTGTGAACTTGATTTTCAAAGTCTGCTTATATCATTGACATACAATATTGTGACTAATGTGATTTTCAATCACATGTTAGCTATGAGTGAGATGAATGCAGATGAATGCAGATATTTATGAGGATATTTATGAGGATATTCAAGGTGTAAAAACCGGGTTTGGTTCATAAGCCATTTAACATCAACAAAGGTTGTGTAGGTAGAACTTTCAGCCAACATGTGCAGGAGAGAAACTTGTCAAGTTTACCAGAAAAAAGGCAGAGAAAGCAGGGCCATGAATCCACCATCTCTCTCTCTCTCTCTCTCTCACACACACACACACACACACACACACACACACACACACACACACACACACACACAAGCAAAACCACTCTGACATCACTATTGGCGTGAAGAGCCCCTGTCTTTAATAACCAACCCAACCCACAGTCCAAAATTCCCCTGCCTGGGAATCATTTAAAGTGCATTAGTGCACCACATGATGTTCAGCATCCCTGATTCTCACATTCACAGCATACAACGAATTAATGGTAGCTAAAAGACAGGCAATTTGTTATTTATTTGCTTATTTATTTAACGTTGTACACAGGTATGCCATGTGACATGTACAGTTTTTAGTCTGATATTCCTATTTTACATAAAAGGATCCTCTCCAGGCCCAGGAAGCTTCCCTGGTTGTCCTCCTGTGATAGCTGGGCTGCTTTTATGTCTATTACTAAAACACTGTTTAAAACACTAAGTGTACTTTTCAAGTCTTTGAGCTCCTTTATAACTGTTTTTGGAGGCAGCTAGTGAGTGCAACTCAGGTTGCAGACAGATGACATTTTCTTTTTCAGACTCTGCACCAAACCGCTGCTGGAAAAAAAAAAAAAAAAAAAAAAAAAAAAAAACATTTGAAATGAGCCCAGTGAGGATTAAGGCTTAAATAATTGCTAAAGTCAGTGTCTTAAGCTCCAGTTGACTTACTTACACAATACACATTTTCAATTAAGTATTTGTTACAAATGCAGTTAATGTATTATTAGTATTATGTAAACAGTTCACAGAAATTCTTCCTTTTATTTCTGTGAATAACAGATTCGGTTGATCATTATGATTATTTACATGTGCAGTCAGTGATTTTTAGGTCACAACACGTTTTGTAATATTTGTTTCAATCGGTTGTTTATTTGCTCAGATGAGAAATTCCGGTCGCTGTTGCACTGGAAATGAGAGGGGGGGAAACAGTCAGGCGTGTCTATTTGCTTTTCAATCATACTGACCAATAGAAATCTCCTGCTCTCACACAAGCTTTACACTGTTAACTGTTAGCTAAAGATTCTGGTACTTTCAATGTTTGTGGATGGTGAGAGGTCACTGGAGTAGCCATAAGAATCCCACACAGCGACAGGAAGAACACGTGAATCTTCACACAGACATTAACCCAAGCTCACCTATGAAAACAAGAAGTTGCAACTAACATCTAGCACAATCACTGACTGAACCTTTAATATAATTTATGCTCCTTTGCCACATGCGAAACTTCTTACAGACACTGAACTCAGGATCGAACCAGGGACCTTATAGCTGTGAGGCAGCACTGCTACCCTCCGCACCTCTTTTGCTAACTATTCTATTATATTTGTCTGGTAAGTCAAAGTTACTAGAGTTTCGCATGTTGCCCATGTTCGTGATGTGATGATGACCTCAGATGAGGTTATAACAGAAGTCTAAATTCAGTCTACTAGATGAAGGAAATAAGCTGCAAGCAAGACTAAGGGAAACCTGATACCTCTCCTTATACATTATACCTCTCTTTTCCAGTTTAGTCAGTTTTACTGAAGACCAGCAGACATACAAAGAAACTTTGTTACATTCACACATGCTGTATCAACTTTTGAATTGTGATTTTTTTTGTTCTTTTTAATTTAAAACATACACCAGGTGATTCATAGTTCTGTAGTATGTTGATCTTTTTTTTTTTTTTTTTTTTTTTTTTTATTAAAAAGACATTTGCATTACATTCCAGATCAGAATTTTCAGTCCTGTGATAATTCATAAAATTATTAGCAGTGATCTGAACTCAGTACACCGGTTGACCCACATACACTCACTGTCCACTTTAATGGGAACACCTGTACACCTGCTCATTTATGCAGTTATCTAATCAGCCAGTCATGCAGAAGCAGCGCAGTGCATAAAATCATGCAGATACAGGTCAAGAACTTTAGTTAATGTTCACATCAAACATCAGAATAGGAAAAAAGTGTGAACTTTAACCGTGGCATGGTTGTTGGTGCCAGATGGGCTGGTTTGAGTATTTCAGAAACTGCTGATCTCCTGGGAATTTCACACACAACAGTCTCTAGTGTTTACACAGAATGGCGTGAAAGAGGAAAAAAAAAAAAAAACACTGAGTGATAGTTCTGTGAGTGGAAATGCCTCGTTGATTAGAGAGGTCAGAGCAAAAAGGCCAGATTGGCTTGAGCTGCCAGGAAGTCTATAGTAACTCATATAATCACTCTTTACAACCGTGGTGAGCAGAAAAGCATCTCAGCATGCACAAAACACTGAACCTTGAGGTGGATGAGTTACAACATCAGAAGAACACATTAGGTTCCACACCTGTCAGCCAAGAAGAGGATGCTGGCTATCATGGGCACAGACTCATTGAAACTGGACAGTTGAATATTAGGGGGGGAAAAATCACCTGGTCTTTTTCCAGTCTTCAGCTTACCGGTTTGGGTGAGCCTGTACCCATGATAGCCTCAGATTCTTGTTCTTGGCTGGCAGGATTGGAAACTGATGTAGTCTGATGTAGTCTTCTGCTGTCGTAGCCTATCCACCTCAATGTTTGATGTGCATTCTGTGATGCTTTTCTGCTCACCACGGTAGTAAAGAGTAATTATTTGAGTTACTATAGACTTCTTGTCAGCTCAGACCAGTCTGGTCATTCTCCTCGGATCTCTCTCATCAACAAGATGTTTCAACCTGCAGACCATCTGCACACAGGACGTTTTTTTGTACCATTCTGTCCAAATTCTGGAGACTGTTGTGTGTGGAAAATCCCAGGAGATCAGCAGTTTCTGAAATACTCAAATCAGCCCATCTGGTACCAACATCTGATGTTTGATGTAAACATTAACTGAAGCTCTTGACCTTTATCTGCATGATTTTTTTGCATTACACTGCTGCCACATGATTAACTGATTGGATACCTGCATAAATGAGCTGGTGTACCGTTGTTCCTATTAAAGTGGACGGCGAGTGTATTCAGTGTGTTATATGGAAATAGAGACACGCGGAAGGACATGTATTCCCTGCTGCATTAATCTGTGCACAGTTCTAATCATGTGCTCAGTTTTCCTTCACATCAACAAGGTGCAACAGTCGAGGGACATGAACATGAACCGCTTTCGCGGTACTGTTGCCTTCAGGAACAAATGACGCAACCTGCTCCTTTCAAAGAATCAGTGTAAGAAAGAATACATAGGTGTTGTAAATGTGGCATGAAACTAGCACTAAAATAGGTTGTTCATGTTGCCTTATCTCTGTTATCAAATTTTGAGAGTGATGTCAGCATTACTGCATTTAGTAGAATCCTTTCAGAAAGTGTATAAACATTTTATATACAATACTTGTTAATTTACATTCAGTTAAAACACTTTATTATTTTGACATTTTAAAGCTTGGATGATCATGTCGAGGCAATTGAAGACACAAACACGTGATAAAATTAATCAACTGACAAAAGCAAATATCACCCATTATTTTATTTTTATTCCAGGTTTGCATACAACAAAGTGGCAGGAAAAAAAAAAGAAAAAAAATATAATCACCAAATGAGCCTCACTTCCACGCACAATAAACTGTAGAGTGCAACAGAATAACGAAGAGCAAATTTAAAAGCACAGAGGAAAAAAAGAAAAAAAGAAAAAAAAAAAAAAAGCCAAAACCCCAATGGATACAGTACCATTATGGAGGTTTGCCCTTTAAGGCTCATTTAAATTTACTAATACATTAATAATTGACCCACAATATATAAATATAAATATGCCCTTTTAAAATATTGTATTATAATCTATTATAATCATAATCAAGGAGCAACAATCAACCTGCATGTGACCTCCACTACCTTTACTGAGGTCTTAAAATCGCCTAACATTACACTAATTTTCATTTTTATTAAAATGCCAAAAATCCATGTGTTAAAAAAACAAGTCTATATATTGCAGCTCTGGTGTATGAAGAGACAATGACATGTATAAAACAATATTTAGGAGTAAAGTTGCTTTAAAGACTTTTAATGGGGATTAGACATTTTAAAAGGGATGCCATCAAACACACACACACACACACAAAGATAAGGATAATAATAATAATAGTAATAATACCAGAAACAAAAAAAAAAAAACACTAAAAATCATTTGAAGAACAGAGAATAGTGTGAAGAATTCAAATACTTAATTGCACAAATATTAAATCTCACCTATGGCATCACCTCTGTGCAACTAGCCACAGTGGGACTATATCACTATATACATCAAATGAATACATACTTATATTTATAAATCTTTTTATCTATGTGCATTTTATTTATTTGATTATCAAATGTGTATAAGTATCTACGTTGTAGACAGTGAAATACGTCCAACACTTCAGAAGGTGTTAGCAAACAGCCTACGTAAAAATAAGAATAATAATCTTTCCATACTGAATGAGGTTCTACTTTAATCCTTCAAGCTTGAGGTTGGCTCAAGCACCACCAGAGTCCTGGCAGAACTCATCTTCCTGTCTACACTTACACCAAAATGAATAATAAAGCATGTTTTATAATACAGAACCACCCACTGAACATTCACATTACACAAACTATAACGCTCCAATATACTTCACGCTCACCCTGCAATTAACCAACATAACATTTTAACATTTTTACTTCTTAAAATTCATCACATGTTCCATATGGCAGTGTTAATTAAAAGTATTGAGTGAATGTTTTACTCTATTCCTTAGTGTATTCCTGTGGAACTGTAGACAGACTAGGTTAAAGAAAACAACTAAATAACTTAAAGTAAATAACTTCACCTAATGATAATCACCAACTCTTCAAAAGAAAAATACAGTGAAATAATAATTACAGCAGCAGCAGTTGAACGTTCTTGATTGGTCAAAGCACAGGGTCCTCCCGTTTTCACAAAGTATCAGTTCCCTGTAACTGGGGCGAAAAGAAAAAAAAAAAGAAAAAAAAAAAAGTCCCTCCCATATATGGCACACACAGAAACAATATAACGGATATACAGCACATTTATATATTTACAGATTTTCAAAAGCCATGTGTTGTTATTATATTTTAACCATGTTAACTATATGGGCACAATAACTTGCAGGACTATAAACTTTTCGCCAGCAGAGAAAAACTTCCAGCATTTACTCAATCTGTCCTAAGAACTGTGTGCAAAAGTCTGTTTTCCTTCACTTTACCACACGACTTTGTACCTGTGCCTGAGAGCACTGTGCCACAGTCTGCAAGTCAGTGTCCGCTGTGTCTGTGTGTTCAGTAGAGGCTACTGTCGTTGAATGACCTGGGGATGGAGGGTTTGTAGTCAGCTGTGGGGAGGCTAAGAGTGCTGGCGCTCTTGTGCTTGTTCTTCAGTCCCCAGCTGAGGAACGACATCTTCTTGCTGACTTTGCGTGTTTTTGGATGTTTGTCGTCATCATTCTCAGCCAGGCAGATCATGGAGTAGGTTTTTGGAAGGCCACCTGAGAATGTGGCACTTTTTGTTGCCTGTTTTTGGGAGAAATTATACACAATGAAGAGATTATGCATAACAAACAGATTAGCTAATCTTAATAAAAAATATACTACATTTGAGTGATTAGAGAAGCACATGCAAACATTCATCACATTTATAAAAAAAAAAAAATGTAAAAAAAGATACTTCCTTTCAGCATTATTAGTGAGTGAAAACCAGACATTTATGTCATTAAAGAGCAACTCCAGCACCCTCCATTCCATCATGCCCACCTCACTCGGATTCCTGCTTGTGGATCAACCATAGAAGGCCGCTCCAACTGAGTATTTAATTGCCGGTAAGAAGACAGAGATGCTGATCATTGTCTTTCATACCTCAAGGACTCGAAGGGAGAAAATGATACTAGTGCAATCTTATCTGCAAAGGGTCAGTGTGGCAGCAGCTTTTCATTCAAACCAATCAGGAGCCACACCTGATTTCAAAACCTGTAGCCATATTGGCCCTTTGCAAATACATACAACTCAGTTGGAGTGTCCTTCTATGGTGTGGAGTGAAAATTATTATGGATAAGATTGAATAAGTCTACAGACCTTGATCTCGACGTTATAAAGCCTACTATGTTGTGCCTTCAAGAAAATTTATCCAGAACAAAACTCATCTCTGCTCGACTGTCAAATATCTAATTTGCACTATATATTAACCCATGCCGAGAAAGCACAAAAGTGAAGCTCAGACATTTAAAGCTTTACTCTAAAAGGTAATTACGATATAATTATGTACTTTAAATCTTTTTTAAAAGGTACACTATATCCAGGTGAAAGATACATATTAAAGATATAAAAGATAATGGCACCCCCCTAGTGACAAGGAAAGGTACAGTGTAGTACCCTTTCTTCTTTTTGAATGTAGAACAGAAAAATCCTGGATTGCACAATAAATGAACATTACAGCTCCATTTCTGTAACGATTTGCATTTTGTTGTTGTTGTTTTTTTTTGGTACTGAACTTCTGTTGATGTTCAATGATCTGAACACATAACCGTGCGTGCAACAGACAAGATGTGGCAGCCCTTAACTCCAACCCACAACCTTTCCAAGAAGTATAACAATGTTTTCATTGCTGGAGTTGCTCTTTAAGACTTCAGGGTGTTGGGAAAGTTACCATGGCCTGGATGCTGTTGTCCATCATGCTGATGACTTTTATGTCGATGCCTTCCTCGTCCACATCCTTTAACAGCTTCATGACATTGCTCACGCCCATCCATTTACAGTCCGTATCACCAACGGCAACCAAGTAATCGCCCTCTTTCAGGCCATCCACCTGGGGATGAAGCGATAACAGCAAAAAAAAAAAAAAAAAAAAAAAAAAAAAAGAGAGAGAGAGAGAAAAAGGGGAGTGAGAGAAAGACAAAAGGTTGCAGGTAGAGTAAATCATGTTCTGGGAGAGTGGTGCTTTGTTCTGCACCGCCAATATTTACAAAGTGCTTATCAGAGGGAGAGCAGTGCAGGCTCATTCACAAACACACACACACACACACCATGTAGAGTATGTGATGCACTCTAGAAGAGGAGAGTGTGCACACAGGCTATTTCTGAACAAATGCAGCTGTTCTAGACAGCTCAAAAGATTTAAGAGAATGAGAACCCAGAAACAGGTGTCATGTATGAGGCACAGAAAAAAGAGAATATTCAGGGGGGAGAAAAAAAAAAAAAAAGAAAAAAAAGAGAGAGCTAGCTTAGAGGACTAGGGTCTAATAATGACGACAGTCTACTATAAAATGCCCTTGTGAGAGACCTGTGAGAGATAATCCAACTAATCTGTTTTTCCTTTCCCATAAAGCCTGGTCACCATTAAAAAAACTAGTAATGAGAGGGAAAGAGAAAGAGACAGGTGCAGGGAGAGTTTAAGCTCCTTCATTAAATAAAGCTTCAATTTGTATGAATAGGAAAGCACTGTGGAATAGGATTTCAGAAATGTGATAAGGAATGACTCTCAGGAGATGGCTATGCAAATAAATTAAAAAGTGTGTGTTCGTATGGGTGTGTTTGTGTGTACTCACAGCTGCTTGACATAGGGGGTCAAGTGATTGGATCTGGACAGGTGCATCCCCCTTCAGTGTGAAACCTATGTCTCTGTCCTCAGCCTTTAACCTGAATGTACGTGGTGCAGTCCACCTCTGTTTGGCTGAGAATACCGACAATGGGCCCTGCAGCGCATGATACGCAAATGACAATGAGCATGACAACACAGTATGATAACCACAAACAGCTTCAAGGGCCAAACAGGATGCAGCCTGATTTCAGCAGCGAAACAACAGGGAAACAAAATCTTCTGTGCTTAGCAATGGATGTCGCACTGATCCAGGCTTGGTTTTATAGCAATATTCTGCAACATAGTTTAAATACCTAAAGTACATCACCCAGTGTAACTGATTCTTATTAAAGTTATATACAATATTTAAGAAAATCACACAAAATGCACACTTTTCATGCTTGGTTGCAGTGGTGAAGCATAAATAAGAGATGGGTGGAATGTCTTGGGTTCTACAAATCACCTTTTTGTTTACAAGTTACAAAGAAAGTCAAAAGTTAAGTCGTTAACACTTTAACTGGTTGGTTTAAAATTCTCTATACACCCTCAGTCCTCAGCTGCCTGTGAGGTGCGCTGCAAATGCATAGAAAACGTCAGGACATATGTCACGACTTTACCTTCTTAACTAAACCCATCCTTCAGGCTAAAATGATGTGCCTTTCAGGGAACATGGGCAGAGTTGAACAAGATTTGCCTCCAAAAAAAATGTAAACAGAAGCCTCGAATGCAGAATCACAATAATTCACAGTAATTCAAATGTTTTTTTGTTTTTTTTTATATTTTAAATTATTTTATATTAAAGGAAATGACCAAAACAGGTTTTAAAAAAATAGTACTGTCCATTTGCAAACAAAAATGGGCCAATTTCACTACAAAACAACATAAACAAGTAAGTATTACAAAATAAGCAGCATTACAATTCACATGCTAATCAGTTCTTTGTACCTTCTGTGACCTATTGTTCAGAATAAGAAAAATAACATGAAGTCAGTGAGTTTGTGACATTTATGAAGTATTAAAAGATGAAGTATCCAAACCAGGATTATTAAACCTCCTACAAACCAAGTTCATTAATATTACAGTCACTTTTTAGTGGTTAAGCTGTCTTTTTTTTTTAAATGACTGACATCAATTGAAATGATCAACGGAGTCAATTTTATAGTCCATACTAAGCCCTTTATGGGTTCATAACTGACAAATCGCAACAGAGGGTTAAACTAAAATTCATGACATTTCATTTTCTCATCTGAAGATGCTCTACCCTCAGTCCACAGTGCATCTGGTTTATTTTGTACACTTTTCTGCCCACAAGCTTCAGAATCTTGATGAATGCAACCTGACAGGTTCACATACACACTTCTGTAGACTGGTTTCCAACACCTGGTGATCTTTTTTGGAGCAAGATACAGTGAGTGGATTGAAAATAATGAAAAGTTCCCGGTCATGCTTAGTGACGAAAGTATCAGACTGTAGTGAAAGCTAAAAATCGTGACTCATGAGACAAGGGATTCCAGAAAAATTAAAAAATGAAAGTGAAAATTGTGTGAAAGTGTGTGTGAATGTTTAACAGAGGTCTTGATGTGCAAAGAGCATTTCACCACTGTTACTCATGTTAGTGCTGGTAAACAGTTTAAAGCTTCTTCACACTATACAAACAAAACCAGCAAAACAGGCCTTTATAAGGAACACCATATCATAGCTGTAATATTGAACAGTGTGGAGAAGCTTTTTTAAGGGTCTGTTCAATACAGCATGCAAGCCGAACAAGTGAAAGTCAAACTGATGTTTTTTTCTAACAGTACAAATCCTAAAAATAGCATTGCTATGCTGTGAACTGACCCTGAGAATTATATGGAAAAAACTAGTAGAAAAATTAGTTGCCCACATACCAGTCGGTGGAATAAGTCTTTGACTTTCACCTTAATGGTGGCGGGAACTTCCATTTCTGCTTTCTGCTCAGTTTTAGCTGCACAAGGGGGGGAGAGAGAAAAAAAAAAGAGTATCATCTTGTGTTTGTATTATAAACATGACCGACATCATTATCATCTGCTTAGAGGATGGGAAAATCTTGTGCTGCCTTTCTGTGCAAAAATTATGAAATATTGTTGCTTTTACAATACATGTTGAATTTAAAGTCATTTTTAAATCAATATCATCATAAGTTTGGTCACTTTAATAAAAGTGCTTTGTGATCTCAGAACTTCTATAACACACTGTGCCTAATGCGCTTAATGGACTTTATACCACAGCACTGTCGAGTTCACGATTCTGACTGGTCAGAAGGTGTCGATACATTTCTCTATAACAGTATCTCGGGCAGTAGATCTGGCTGCAAGGCAAATCTCAAGTTTATATTAAAGCGCTTGTTCTAATGTTATCATTTATTTAGCATTTTTGGAAGGAGTCTCCAGTGTCTGTTATTTTTAATGGTCACTAGGTATTCCGAACTTGGCAAAGGCCTGTCATATAAACAATCAACTACAGAATGGTAAAAGTCTCTCTGATATTTTATATATTAAATGTTTGTAAAATCAAAATTCCAACTGCTAGCTGATGAGGCCATAGAGCAGCTAATAAAACTGACTCCACCCCCAATCAATCCTCTTAAAGCTTTGGCTAACTTAAAATAAACATAACATAAAATAACTCCACAGCATCACTCATCTCACAGTAAATATTTAAATAAAAAAATGGAAAGGTTTAAACATTTTTTTTTCCCTTGGCGAGGTCATTGGCCTTTCTTTCTTCTATATAAGCTATACTTTTCCTCTTTCAGATTATGTCTTATTGAATAATATTAATACAATTTATTAATATTAATATAATTTATTCTTTTTTTAATAGTTAATTTAATAAAAACTGTAACACAAATGTAATATACAGAGGTATTCTAAACATTTAGCAATACTTTTCCTTCATTTTCTTACATTCCTCCTTTAATATAACCTTTTTTTAACTAAACTTTATGACTGAATTTAACTTACACTCATGGTTCAACAAGGTTCAATAATGGATGAGAACACAATAGTGATGGGCCTTCACTTAATTATTTTATTCTTTTATCGCTTAATTATTAAGTTCTAAATCCATTTTGACTGTTTAATTCATTGTAAAATATTGTTCACTTGCTGTTTCTTCTTATTCACCCTTTAATGAAAAGCATCTTGAGATTTTGTTTGAAATGAAAAGTGCTATATAAATAAAGTCTTGTACACACTCAGGAAAAAGGTGCCAAGCCGGGTTTTTTAGGGAGTGTCTGTTCGTTCAGGAATATAACTAGAGCTACATCATTAAGTTGCCTAATCAGACCTAAAGGGCCCCTGTTGTATGTTTGAAGGCACAATTACTAAACTTGACCTTGTACAGTACCTTTTGTTCTGACAGTGTAGGTTTATTATAATTATTGTTGCTGTTATTATTATTGTTGTTGTTGTTATCATTATTATTATTATTATGTTATTGCATAGTCCTCCATTTTAGGCCAACTCACAGATGATGTCTGGTGCCTCCATGTAATCGGTGAACTCATCGTCTGTGCTGTATTGCTCAAATTTTGAAAGTGAGCGGTTGTGGCTGGCTTCAAGAATGGTATTTAGGATGTCCAGCTTGCGGAGGTGAGGGCACAGGCTCTGGTTACGCAATGCTTCCTCTTGGTTCATTATGGCACGCCTCAGGTGAGCCTTACCTGTGGGGTGGAGCAAGATGGGGAGGTGTGAAAAGGACCTTTGGGTTATTATTACCATTATTCCAGTTTATAATGCCATATTTGTGATGTAGATGGCTCAATAGTACATCGCTATTACACTGCCATTGCTAAATAGTGAATAGAGTATTTGATTTGAAAGACGAAGTGCTCATTTTGTGGAAAACAGATGTTTCTTGTAATCACTTAATGATAAGGTAGTAGTGTGAAGGGTCTCACCTATGTGCCGCCGTTCCTGTTTCTTACGCAGGATCTCCAGGGGAGAGCGTCCGTCAGGCATTGTGTCATATAGCTGAGAGAGAGCTTTCTCCTGCTTATCCTCATCATCACTGAGGGTTACTGCATGCACACACACATTACAATGTTGCTTTAACTTTTGCTAATACAATCATTTGATGCATCTTTCAGTGTCTTGTTTTATCAGCACACACACACAAACACCTAAGAGTACTTTTAGACAATCTATGTGTCATTATCACTAATACAAAGCAACTATATAGATGAATTTATACAAGACATACACATGCAGTTTACAAGATACTAAACATTACTCAATACATAAGCTCCAATAAAAAAACTAGAAAAGCATACTTTGCTCTCCAATGAGTCTTGGCTAATAAACTACAATTGATACAGAGGAGGAACATTTTTTGGTTTAATTTTTCAAATAAACAAAATAAGATCCAGACACGTCCTGCTGTAAGGCTTCTCTACAAAGATTAACTGTCTGAGATCTGTTTAATGTCTAGCCTTAAGGCATCTGTGATTTTTCAGATCTGAGCAGGGAGGCTGCCATTCCTAGCACTCAGAGAGAACTGATAAAATTTCTTCCCTCTATGGGAACAATTTATAGTCCTGAGCCAGATGCAACTCCCAGTGTGTTTGAAAAAGAATAAAAGTTTTGCTAACAGCCATGTACTCTCAGTCTTACTCTCCCCTCCCTTTCTCATTCTCTGTCTTTTCCTTTTGACTTCTGGCTCACGCTCAGCAGGCTTCAATAACAGTCTTGTACACCAGCCTGGCCTCATTAAAGTCCCTCTGAATGTAAGGTGACTCTGTTAAACTTAGTTACCCCAATTCACTGCTCCCTTGTGGAAAACGAAAGGGCTGAAAACTTGAAAATGTCTCTTTAAAGGTTACAGTGAGCTTTCAGCCAATCAGCAGATGCCAAGAGTTCTAGGAGTACACACTTAAGAACCTTGGGCCTTATATGATAAGACGTGGATATAGTAATTCTAAATTTGGACATATCATTAATTCCTACAAATGATTTATAAACATTTTTATTTAGCAATATACACACATCGGGTATTTTGCAAAATAATAAATATGCATGTATGTATATACAGTATGTACAATGCTTTACATACATATTCAACCCCTTGAACTTTTCCACCTTTTTCACCCTGAGAAAACACCACAGTGAAGCATGGTGGTGGTAGCAGCATCGTGTTGAGATTTATCCTTGGTGCCTGGGTTGCTTCTTGACTGTTGTATATATGTATTAAAAATGAGGCAGCGCGACTGGTTTATTGACTTACACTCATGGTCCAGTAGGGAGGTGGAAATGAAGTAATGGGCGAGAGCGTGATAATGATGGGCCTTCACTTGTGCCATTGTGGACCAGAAAAAGGGCACATTGTCTTTAACAGGAGACTGGATCATCGACTGGTGCACCTGGTCGTACATTTCTTCGACCTTTAAAACAATAAATAATTTTTACATACAGACAGACAGATAGATAGGTGTTTGTCTGAAAAATAAGTACACCCCATGGAAATGGTTGGCTTTTTGGACATATTTGACAAGCAAACATTTGATCAGTGCTTATTAATAAATCTGATATACTTAAACAAACCACATGTGATATTCGTCTGTGGAAAAAGTAAGTACACCCTTGGCCTCAGAAGCTAGTATTGCCCCCTTTAGCAGAAATAACTTCCTCTAGGTGTTTTGCACAATTGTCCACCAGTCTCTGACATCAAGCTTGCTGGAATTTTTGACCACTCTTCCATGCAATATTCTTTCAGTTGCAAGATGTTTGAGGGTTTTCTTGCATGTACTGACTTCTTCAAATCCCCCCACAACATTTCAATGGGATTCAAATCCAGGCTTTGACTAGGCCATTCCATAACCCTCCATTTCCTCTTTTTGAGCCATTCCTTGGTGGATTTGCTAGTGTGCTTAGGATAATTAACCTGTTGAAAGATCCACTTTCTGTTCAACTTCAGCTTTCGGACAGATGGCCTCACATTATCTTTAAGCACTCTTTGATGTGATGCAGAATTCATAGTTGAATCAATGAATGCAAACCAGGTGCTTCTCCTGAAAAGCTGTCTTTGGTCTGCACCAAACATGTCTGCTATTACAACGCTATCTTTGATTTGTTTGTCCAGAGCACATTATTCCAAAAGGCCTGGTCTTTGCCTATATGCTCGTTGGCAAACTGTAGTCTTGCTCTAATGTTCTTTTTAGACAGCAAAGGCTTTTTCCTGGCACATCTCCCATGCAGGTCAAATTTGTAGAAGCATGCACTCTGACACCAACAGTTGCAAGACTTACTAGCAGATCCTGTGATGAAATTTTGGGGTTCTTGGAGACTTCTTTTTGCATCAGATGGTCTGCTATTGGGCTGAATTTGCAGGGACGGCCAGTCCTGGACAAATTGGCAGTCGATTGAAATCTGCACCATTTGTAGATTATTTTCCTTACAGTGGAATGATAATAATAATCAAATAATTTGGAGATCTTTTTAAAATCACTTGCCAGACTCATAGGCATCCACAACTTTTTTTCTGAAGGCCTTATAGAACTATTTAGATCTTGGCATGTTGACATCACACACCTCAATAACAAAGGGAACACCAGACACTAAATGTGAGAGTGGTATAAATAAGACAGCACTCCCTAAGCAGGTTCTAATCACTGGCACCCAATTCAAATTTTATGGAGTTGAAGGTGTGCTAAATGTAGGGGTGTACTTACTTTTTCAATGTGACTGATCTGTTTTTTCTTAAGTTAAATTGTGAAAATTACTACAAAATGTCAATTTTATGTCATTTCAAAGAGGATCAAATGTTTGTGTGTCCAAATATCTCAAAAAAAAAAAAAAAAAAAAAAAAAAAAAAAACTTCCATGGGGTGCACTTATTTTTTCATGACACATTTTATATAATATATATATATATATATTTATATATATATATATATATATATATATACACACACACACACACACACACACACACACACACACACACACACATATATATATATACATATATATACACATATACATACACATATATATATATATATATATATATATATATATATATATATATATATATATATATATATATATATACACACACACACACACACACACACACACACACACACACACACACACACACACACACACACACACACACACACACACACAGTACTGTGCAAAAGTTTTAGGCATATGTGAAAAATGCTGTAAAGTAAGAATGCTTTCAAAAATAGACATGTTAATAGTTTATATTTATCAATTAACAAAATGCAAAGTGAGTGAACAGAAGAAAAATCTACATCAAATCAATATTTGGTGTGACCACCCTTTGCCTTCAAAACAGCATCAATTCTTCTAGGTACACTTGCACAAAGTCAGGGATTTTGTAGGCATATAGTCAGGTGTATGATAAACAATTATACCAAACAGGTGCTAATGACCATCAATTCAATATGTAGGTTGAAACAAAATCATAACCTGAAACAGAAACAGCTGTGTAGGAGGAATAAAACTGGGTGAGGAACAGCCAAACTCAGCTAACACGATGAGACAGTTTACAGTCAAAAGTCATACACCATGGCAAGACTGAGCACAGCACCAAGGCAGAAGGTAGTTATACTGCATCAGCAAGGGCTCTCCCAGGCAGAAATTTCAAGGCAGACAGGGGTTTCCAGATGTGCTGTCCAAGCTCTTTTGAAGAAGCACAAAGAAACGGGCAACGTTGAGGACCGTAGACACAGTGGTCGGCCAAGGAAACTTACTGCAGCAGATGAAAGACAGATCAGGCTTACTTCCCTTCACAATCGGAAGATGTCCAGCAGTGCCATCAGCTCAGACCTGGCAGAAACCAGTGGGACCCTGGTACATCCATTTACTGTCCGGAGAAGACTGGTCAGAAGTGGCCTTCATGGAAGATTTGGGCCAAAAAGCCACACCTCCAACGGGGAAACAAGGCCAAGCGACTCAATTATGCACGAAAACACAGGAACTGGGGTGCAGAAAAATGGCAGCAGGTGCTCTGGATTGAGGAGTCAAAATTTGACATATTTGGCTGTAGCAGAAGGCCGGTTGTTTGCCGAAGGGCTGGAGAGCGGTACACGAATAAGTGTCTGCAGGCAACAGTGAAACATGGTGGAGCTTTCCTTGCAAGTGTGGGGCTCCATTTCTGGGTATTGGGTCAGAATTAATAGTCTCCTCAATGCTGAGAAGTACTGGCAGATACTTATCCATCATGCAATACCATCAGGGAGGCATATGATTGGCCCCAAATTTATTCTGCAGCATGACAATGACCCCAAGAATACAGCGAAAGTCATTAAGAACCATCTTCAGCATAAAGAAGAACAAAGAGTCCTGGAAATGATGGTATGGTCCCCACAGAGCCCTGATCTCAACATCATCGAGTCTGTCTGGGATTACATGAAGAGAGAAAAGCAACTGAGGCTGCCTAAATCCACAGAAGAACTGTAGTTAGTTATCCAAGATGTTTGGGCCAACCCACCTGCCAAGTTGCTTCAAAAACTATGTGCAAGTGTACCTAGACGAGTTGATGAATTGATGCTGTTTTGAAGGCAAAGGGTGGTCACACCAAATATGGATTAGATGTAGATTTTAGTTCTGTTCACTCAGTTTGCATGTTGTTAATTGATAAATATAAACTATAAACATGTCTATTTTTTAAAGCATTCTTACTTTACAACATTTTTTCACACCTGCCTAAAACTTTTGCACAGTACTATAACCCTAACCCTAACCCTATACATGCATATATATACACATACATATACATATATATATATATATATATATATATATACAGGTGCATCTCAATGAATTAGAATGTCGTGGAAAAGTTCGTTTATTTCAGTAATTCAACTCAAATTGTGAAACTCGTGTATTAAATAAATTCAATGCACACAGACTGAAGTAGTTTAAGTCTTTGGTTCTTTTAATTGTGATGATTTTGGCTGACATTTAACAAAAACCCACCAATTCACTATCTCAACAAATTAGAATATGGTGACATGCCAATCAGCTAATCAACTCAAAACACCTGCAAAGGTTTCCTGAGCCTTCAAAATGGTCTCTCAGTTTGGTTCACTAGGTAAGCCACAAACATTCACTGCCAAAGAAGCTGGCTGTTCACAGAGTGCTGTATCCAAGCATGTTAACAGAAAGTTGAGTGGAAGGAAAAAGTGTGGAAGAAAAAGATGCACAACCAACCGAGAGAACCGCAGCCTTATGAGGATTGTCAAGCAAAATCGATTCAAGAATTTGAGTGAACTTCACAAGGAATGGACTGAGGCTGGGGTCAAGGCATCAAGAGCCACCACACACAGACGTGTCAAGGAATTTGGCTACAGTTGTCGTATTCCTCTTGTGAAGCCACTCCTGAAGCACAGACAACGTCAGAGGCATCTTACCTGGGCTAAGGAGAAGAAGAACTGGACTGTTGACCAGTGGTCCAAAGTCCTCTTTTCAGATGGGAGCAAGTTTTGTATTTCATTTGGAAACCAAGGTCCTAGAGTCTGGAGGAAGGGTGGAGAAGCTCATAGCCCAAGTTGCTTGAAGTTCAGTGTTAAGTTTCCACAGTCTGTGATGATTTGGGGTGCAATGTCATCTGCTGGTTTTGGTCCATTGTGTTTTTTGAAAACCAAAGTCACTGCATCCATTTACCAAAAAATTTTGGGGCACTTCATGCTTCCTTCTGCTGACCAGCTTTTTGAAGATGCTGATTTCATTTTCCAGCAGGATTTGGCACCTGCCCACACTGCCAAAAGCACCAAAAGTTGGTTAAATGACCATGGTGTTGGTGTGCTTGACTGGCCAGCAAACTCACCACACCTGAACCCCATAGAGAATCTATGGGGTATTGTCAAGAGGAAAATGAGAAACAAGAGACCAAAAAATGCAGATGAGCTGAAGGCCACTGTCAAAGAAACCTGGGCTTCCATACCACCTCAGCAGTGCCACAAACTGATCACCTCCATGCCACGCCGAATTGAGGCAGTAATTAAAGCAAAATGAGCCCCTACCAAGTATTGAGTACATGTACAGTAAATGAACATACTTTCCAGAAGGCCAACAATTCACTAAAAATGTTTTTTTTATTGGTCTTATGAAGTATTCTAATTAGTTGAGATAGTGAATTGGTGGGTTTTTGTTAAATGTGAGCCAAAATCATCACAATTAAAAGAACCAAAGACTTAAACTACTTCAGTCTGTGTGCATTGAATTTATTTAATACACGAGTTTCACAATTTGAGTTGAATTACTGAAATAAATGAACTTTTCCACGACATTCTAATTTATTGAGATGCACCTGTATATATATACACACATACAAATACATAATATATATATATATATATATATATATATATATATATATATATATATATATATATATATATATATATATATATATATATATATACACACACAGCCGTGGCCAAAAGTTTTGAGAATGACACAAATATTAATTTACACAAAGTCTACTGCTTCAGTGTTTTTAGATCTTTTTGTCAGATGTTACTAACTGTTACTGAAGTATAATCACAAGCATTTCATAAGTGTCAATGGTTTTTATTGACAATTACATGAAGTTTATGCAAAGAGTCAATATTTTCAGTGTTGACCCTTCTTTTTCAAGACCTCTGCAATTTGCCCTGGCATGCTGTCAATCAACTTCTGGGCCACATCCTGACTGATACCAGCCCATTCTTGCATAATCAATGCTTGGAGTTTGTCAGAGTTTGTGGGTTTTTGTTTGTCCACCCGCCTCTTGAGGATTGACCACAAATTCTCAATGGGATTAAGGTCTGGGGAGTTTCCTGGCCATGGACCCAAAATGTCGAAGTTTTGTTCCCCGAGCCACTTCGTTATCACTTTTGCCTTGTGGCAAGGTGCCCCATCATGGTGGAAAAGGCATTATTCGTCACCAAACTGTTCTTGGATGGTTGGGAGAAGTTGCTCTCTGAGGATGTTTTTGTACCATTCTTTATTCATGGCTGTGTTCTTAGGCAAAATTGTGAGTGAGCCCACTCCCTTGGCTCAGAAGCAACCCCACACATGAATGGTCTCAGGATGCTTTACTGTTGGCATGACACAGGACTGATGGTAGCGCTCACCTTTTCTTCTCCGGACAAGCTTTTTTCCAGATTCCCCAAACAATCGGAAAGGGGATTCATCAGAGAAAATGATATTACCCCAGTCCTCAGCAGTCCAATCCCTGTACTTTTTGCTGAGTAGCAGTCTGTCCCTGATGTTTTTCCTGGAGAGAAGTGGCTTCTTTGCT